>PVKC010001205.1:0-53139 GCA_004027635.1 Crocidura indochinensis | reverse complement strand
TTCCAAGAGGAACTACTACCAATCCTGGCAAGACTCTTTCATGAAATCGAAAAAACGGAAACACTTCCAAATACCTTTTATGAAGCCAACATCACCTTGATACCTAAACCAGACAGAGATGCAACAAAAAAAGAAAATTACAGACCAATATCGCTGATGAATGCAGATGCAAAGATCCTCAACAAAATTCTGGCAAATAGGATTCAATGCCTCATTATAAGAAAATACTTTTTTCACATAAATTTTTCTAAACAGTAGAATATTTGACACCCAAAAACCATCCACTGACCCAAAGGCTATTATTTTCGAATTAGATTTTCTTTTCCCTTTGTTTTGTGTTTTGAAACAAGTAGGGCTGTAGCCCAGTCCTGTCTATCTATTTGGAGAGAAAACACTGCATAGAAGTTTGATGAACCTAACTACAAAGAGTCTTGGTGAATGAAGGCCCTGCCAGTTGTCACACGAAAGACCTGAGCTGCCAAGACAACATTTTCTTCTTTTTTACACTTTGGCCACTATAGCACCATTTTTATACTGCCGCTAAAAACAATGTCTCTGTCTCAATGTAACATAATTATTTAGGATTTTCAGGAAGAAAGCCCACACTTATTAAGTGGCTTAACTCAATGGTGAAATTATTCAGCTGACTCTGAATTCTCTCTCAATTTGGGTGACGGGGGTGGAGAAGAGGACAATTTAATAAGACAAAACTGATTATTAACACCATGACTATTTTTCCTACTAGAATATCTCTCTAGTAAGAAAGGAGTTTTATTTTTGGATTTTCTTTATGCCTAAAGCACACATATGGTGAGAGATCTGAGTAAGAGCAACTTGGGCCTGTGTCTATTTTTTCTATGTTTTTGCGATTATCAGCATTGACTAGATTTGGATTGCTAAAACCCCGTGGAGTTATTTTTTAGAAGAAAATGTCCCTTTAAAACTCAGGGGAGTCTGGTAGCTTGTTAAAGTCTCTTTAGGTAATTAAAAATTTTCATTTTATAAACAAAAAACTGAGACTCATTGACAAGACTCTCAGTTTTCCATTTTCCAGGGAATTCCTCCAATTCTTATAGGACGGAGCACACCATTGGTGCCACTCAATAGATCTCCCTAGAATAATATCTGTAGACAATACTGTCCTAGATTAGCTGCACAGTTCTATACTTTCCCATGACTGAGATCAATTAAAGAAGAAATATGGTATATTTGTAGGTCTGTAATGTTGGTAGATTGAAACTGGATGGTAGATTTTTTAAAATTCATTAGTGGTGCCTGATGATTTCTTTATTTAAGAAAGATCAAATAAGATTATGGGTTCTTTTGTTCCATGTTTCTGAGCTGAACAGTTGCACAATCTCTTTTCTGCAGTGATACTACATTTGATTTGGTGGTTTGTTCAAATTATGTCTGCTCAGGTTGTGCTTAACTCAAATATAATATTTCAAAATTACCAAGCATTATAACGTTATACTCTTTTTCCTAATAAAAACAAAGATATATGTTCAAGTATAATTGAGAGTTGTTTTAGTAAACCTGGAGAGGTAACTTATAGTCCTTCCCTTCTAACTTTCAGGACTCATTCTCTCTCTCTCTCTCTCTCTCTCTCTCTCTCTCTCTCTCTCTTCTGTTTTTTTGGGTTTTTGGCCACATCCATTTGATGCTCAGGGGTTACTCCTGGCTAAGCACTCAGAAATTTCCCCTGGTTTGGGAGGACCATATGGGATCCCCCATATGAGGAATTGAACCAAGATCCTTCCTTGGCTAGCACTTGCAGGCAGAAACCTTACCTCTAGTGCCACTTCTCTGCCCAGGACTCATTCTCATGCCATCCCATTTCCCTCCAAAATGGGTCATTATGTGGGGGGTCATGTGGGTAAGGTGGGTAATTCTTTCTCATATCTTTTGTTTTTTCAAGGAGACAAGCAAAACTACTGTCATATTCTCAGTTTATTGCAAATGAAGGTATTCAGAAAGTCAGAATACACATGTCAGTATTCACTGTAGTTTATTTCAGCTCAGACTTGTATTTTGGGTGAGGGGGAAGTAAGGGAAGAAAGGATCTTCTGTTTGAGGACAACCTACTACCTGCAAAGCATCCCATTAAAAACTGTGCATTACTCCCTACTTAAGTTTAATCTCAACATTATGAATGAGCAGGCAGAATTTTACAGATGAAGTAACTAAGGCTCACTGTTAAGTAATTTGTCCAATGGCCTACAACCAGGAAGTCAACTCAAAGCCCAATTCAAATCCCCTTGCTACAACAGTCACTTTCCTTCCACTTTCCTTTTCTTTCCCCACACTTTCCAAATTTTGTCTGTTAAATAAATTCGGAGCTCCTATGCAATTTATTTCCATTTTGATATATATTAATCAAAATTTTTTACTTTCAAATAATAGTTGAGTTCAAAAATAAAGGGAAACAACTAAAATGATTCTTAATGTTTTATTGAACTGAATATACTCCACATCATTTGAATATGTAAGTTAAATATCAAATATAGCAAACACATGCAATTTAAGTGTACATAGGTTAGTATGTAGTTCATATTATTCTTTTTCATTTACTGTGTTTGTTATCTGGTGTGTGTTCTACAATTATAGCATATCTCAGTTTAAACTCATCCAATTTCTTGAACAATAAGATACTTGAAACTTGTGTCTGCCATGCTAGACCAAACATAATGTCCAACTTCCCCCCGTCTATGTATTATTTCTTCAATGGTATTGTTGACATTGGAATATTTTTTTTACTTTGTATTAACTATCTTAAATCCACATTCTAGCTTTTCTGAATGAGTTGTTTCTTCTCCCTGCAGTTTGCATGATGATCTGTGTTACCTGTCATTTACTATTCAAACATGGTTCTCCAATTTGTTTATGTTCTCTGTAATGTCACCCTAAGGTGAACTGGCATGCCTAGCTCTGAATACTCCATCTTTTCTGTACTCAACAGCTACTATTTCCAAAGTATATATGACAAGAAGCATTCTAAAGTAGAAATGAAAATTCAGCACCCTCAATTTTGGGTATAACCTTCATTTTCATAATATAATTTAAAAAACTGTGGTCATCATTTCAAAGTTAATTCTATATGAATGAATGTTTATCAGTGTTAGTTCTGTACACACCCATCAGTAATTCTGTTATTATGTATTTAATGAGTCCTCATTATACCAAGGACACAGAATGGTTTGTTTGTTTGTTTGGCTCACTCCCGGTGATACTCCTGGCTCTGCACTCAGAAATAGCTCCTAACTTGGGAGATTATGTGGGGTGCTGGGGATCGAACTGGTATCCATCCTGGTCAGCAGAGTGCAAAGCATATGCCCTACCACTGTGTTACCACTCCAGCCTCATAGTACACAGGGGCAAGGAAGAAGGATTGTTTTCATGTGGCCTTCAGGCTTTTGAACTTTCCAGGGTTGTTGCCATATATAAACTGTTCTAACACCGATGCAAGAGATTTTAGATTTTCTGAACTAAGTGACTCCTTCTCATCACAATTATCTAATTTTATTTTTATATAAGTGGATTTTATAATTGTAACCCCATTTTTCCATAGCTGTTAAGTGTTCTGTCAATAACGGTTACCAGTTATACCCTCAATTACACCATTCAGATATGTATATATTCACACATGCGATCACATTCATGTATATACATACATACATTTACAGGGGAGTTCACCTTCTTTGTTGTCAATTACTTATTTGTCAGAATTATTATTCATACATTAAAAGAAAGAGGGGGGAAGTAGGAAGATGCAAGAAAATATGAGCAGAAAAAGTGTACTGGTGAAGCATGTATATATTGTATGACTAGAACTAAATTTTATTAATCACTATACTTAAATAAAGTAATTATAAAAATAAAATTGACCCTCAAGTAAGATGAAGTCTTCATATTAGTGAGTGGAAGAAGTTGAGAAAAAATTCAAATAGAAATTTTCTCAGGGCATAAAGGACAAAGTAAGACATTTTGAAATGTCTAACTTCAAATTCAATATTGAGAAAAATCAGTTGAAATGCTGTGCTATTTTTTATAATAAAATTACATTCAACCTCTCACTGGAAAATAGAGATCTAAGGGGAAACAATGATAAGAATGTTAATTTAAAGAAATACCATAAATGGGGAAAATTAGGAAGCCACTCTTTATTCTCCTAAACTTGTAAGTACATGATCATGGTGAAGAGGAGCTTATCTCAGACCAATGCAATGGAATTGAGAATCTAGGTATAAACCCTCAGTTAATATGTAAAGTTAATCTAGAACAAAAAAAGATGAATACATGAAATTGAGTAAGAAAGGCTTCGTTAACAAGTGGTGCTGAGAAAATTAGATTGCCATATGCAAAAATGAAAAGAATGGATTTGGATCTCACAGCATACAAAAGTTAATTTAAAGTGGAGTAAAGACATTAAGAGTATCCAATAATCCATAAAATATATCAAGGAAAACATAAAAAGAACTCTTTACTATAGATATCTCATGATGATATCTCATGATATCATCAATGATCCAACTTCCAGGTCAAAGACAATGAAAAAAAGAACTAAATATAGATATCACATATAGATATCACATGATGATATTTCAAAGATATCATCAATGCTCCAACTTCCAGGTCAAAAACAATGAAAAAAGAACTAAATAAATAAAAACTACATCAAACTGGAGAGTATTTTATGACAAAATTAATTTCTGAAAAAATAAAACATCACATTGGTGAAAAAATTGGTGCTTGAACATTTTGAGACTGACACTCATTTGTGAACAACTTTGTAACTTGTACCTAACAAATTCAGTAAATTAAAATGAATAAAAATACAACATACTTAATGGGAAAATATATTTTCATACTGTTATCCAGATAAAAGGTTAAAAAGCAATATGTATAAAGTACTCCTGAAGCTCAACTCTATTAAAAGCAATAGCCTCACCCAAGAAATGGGGAAAAAAGAGGAATGGACTCTTTCCCAAAGAGGCTGGTTAGTTGGCATACAAAGATGTTCATAATCATTCGTTATCATGAGATGTTCTGTAAAATCAATGAGGATGACATACATCAAGCCATTGAAAAGATCATGTTTTTAAAGATGTTAGTGGAGTGGACCAGAGAGATAGATGGAGGTAGGGCATTTGCCTTGCATGCAGAAGGGCGGTGGTTCGAATCCCAGCATCTCATATGGTCCCCTGTGCCTGCCAGGGGTGATTTCTGGCAGAGACAGGAGTAATCCCTGAGCGCTGCTGGGTGTGACCCAAAAACAAAACAAAAACAGATGTTGGTGGAGTGTCATCCTGTTTAAAACATATAAAACTGTATAGAGACCCGTCAACAAAGTCAAAATAGAACTTTCATATGATACTGCAATTACACATACTGATATCTATCGCCCAAACACTGAAACATTAATTTGAAAAGATACATATGAACCCATCTTCACTGCTGTGATAAGAATTAATAGCCAGGACATGGAAACAACCCAATGACAGATATATCCAATGACAGATAAATGGATAATTAAGTATGGTATATATGCGCAACAAAATACTATGTAGCTGTGAGAAAAGATGAACTCATGTAGTTTGCTGTAACTTATGGCAGGCGTGTAGAGCATCAAGTTAAATGAAATAAGTTAGAGGGAGAAGAATAAATACTGATATCTTTTCTTTGGAGTATATAGAAAAAGAAAATAAGGAAATAGACATTGAGAGAAAAGGAAGATGTGTATATATAGGAGAGATGATTTGATTTATTTTCTTCTTTATAGTATATAGGCTTAGAAAAATAGCTCACTTTTACATTTATAGAATGAAAACTAGAAATAAGAATGCTCCAACTGTTATTTTTAATGTGGAAAGAAATACTCCAAGAAATGAGAAATTTGAGAGGAAAAAATTTCCCTAAATAGACTTTTTTTGGGGTTTTTTTTGGCCACACCTGGTGGTGCTCAGGGGTTACTCCTTGCTCTGCACTCAGAAATTGCTCCTGGTAGACTGGGATGATAGGGATCAAACCTGGATCAGTTCCAGGTCAGGCATATGCAATGTAAATGCCCTCCCACTGTGCTACTGCTCAGGTCTCACCCTGACACAGATTTTTTTTTAAGGTGAAAGGCAACAAGCTTTGAAAATTTTTTCCAGGAAAAGAAAAGTGAGCAGCAAAAAAAAGAATAAACTTGCCCAGTCAGTAAAACCAATTTTTATGTTTTTGTTTTGTTTCAGTTTTTGAGAGTTTGGTATATTTAAGTCCCAGGATTAGACCAGGCAGCTGAAGTCAAACTGATTGGCCCTCAAGTGAAGGAAGAAAAGAAGGAAAGAAAGTAATGCGGTATCCCCTTGAAATGGATATAATATAGGACAATCATTCAGAGTAAAGTTGAGATTGTGTCCCACAGGCTATCATATTAACAAGCAAACAGTCTTTCCTTGGAGATTTTCTGTCCCAGGAGCCAATAAAGCAGAACATTTCCCAGGCTAAAGGTTACTGATTTCTCTAATACACAACAATATGTGATCTCTAGAGAAAGGTGGAAGGACAACAGGACACGAAGAAAATAAGGACTTGTGGCATTGCACCCCCACCATTGTTTTTGGTATTCTGTACATATAAGGAGCATATTTCAGGTCAAAAGGATGTGGGATGGCAAAGTGAAATAACAATTTTAAAACAATATCATTCTACTTTACATTTTGGAAATTTCACTATACACGCAGAGCAGAGGTCCACAAAGTTATCTGGCATACAACCACTTTTCAGAAAAAAAAATCACTTAGTTTCCAACTAGAAATTGACCTTCTTTGAGGGAACAAATACAAAGTGACCCTAACTATATTCCACACTACCACTGTCCTCCACCTCCAATAATTTCTGTGTCCCACAGGATACATCTTGGCTAACACTGAGGATTTTTTCATCTGCCTGACTCTCACCTTTTCAAATCTTTTGTACAAAAGTCTGTTTATCTTATTTCTGTTTCTGAACACTAAGGCAATCATGCAATGCAAATCCTATGGACCTTTCCTAAGGTCATTTCAAGCCTTTCATTTCATTTTTCCCTTCTGCCTTCTCAATTTAGTCCATCAACTATTTCACCCAGAGTAAAGCTTCTACCATGACCTTGGGAAGTTTGACCAAGAGGAAGGAGGGAAGGGTCTGGCACATGATTGTAATGTCCTTGAACTGAACAATGTTAGTCTCTTTATCTCTACAAAAACATAGGCAATTATAAGTTCAATATATAAGTTTTTGTTTCCTGTAGAGGAACACAGTCCTGATGAATAAAGTCTAAGGGCTGCACCTTGTGTTCTTTTCTTCTTCCATTCCCGCTCATTTGTTCTTAGATCCTACTGCCAATGGGGTCTAATTTGTTTATCACTATGACTTTTACCTTTATCTGCTATTTTTTTTAAATTTTTATAAGGTGGTTTTTAATTGGTCACAGCTCTTAAGGCACTGTATCTGTCTAATCAGACTTAAGGAGTTACCCTTCCATACAGATATGATAAAATGCTCTATCCAGGAATGAATAAAGGGCCAGGAACTAAATCTTTTTGTGAAAAGACAAAAGAAATAGGCTTTAGCAAAAACCAGAATTTTATTTTATTTATACATCATATGGTTAGTCTTAAACTTATGACCAAAATCAAAGGTAGAAGCACATCTCCATTCTTTTTTTGTAACACATGCATGCAGATGAGCTTATACTCACATATATACAGAAATTCCTATATTATCTTGTGATTTTTGTGGCCAAACTTAAAAAGGCAGAACTATATTTTTCAATTTCACAGCTTTTCTTTTGCCTCATTGAATTGGCAAAAATCTCTGAAACTTGAAAACTACTGCTTGTCATTCTCCTCATCTCCCTTCTTTCTTTTTCAGAAGAAATGTCAAATTTTATAGATAGAGTAAAACTTGGTTCAATCACCAATTGTTTAAAATTTTCAAATTGCACATTAGTAAAACAATATTTTCCTCTAAAAACTTGTGGATCTTTTGTCTTTTAAAGAACTAAAGCAAGTAATAGATAGAGAAAAGTTTATGGGACGGTGGGGAAAGAAATTGTGATTTTTTTTGGTTCCATCTAGAATACCATGGCAAAAGTAAAATTTTAGAAAACTCTTAAGGCCAAATTTAGCAAATACTGCCCTGGCATTACAAATTTTTATTTATATTTCAATCAAAAAACTACCTCCTTATATTAAGGACTGACAATTGATCAGTTTGAGTCCAAGGTAAGCTATTTTAAAAAATGCATCTAGAATTTAAATTTTGAAATGAATACCAAAATCGAAAGTAGTCACCTTATGAGATTACATAGATCTTTCTCATGATGTTGTTTTTCTTTCCCCCAAAATATATTTGGCAGTTTGATTTTGATTTTTCTATCATATCTTTCTGAGTTATTTGATATCCAAGTTTTTATCAGTTAGGAATGAATATGATTGTTCAAACTACCAAAGACCTATGAGGGTAGAATTTGCAAAGGAAAATCGGTAATTAAGATATAAACTCCTTTCCTTAGATTAACTCTGTATTACATTCTAAAAAATCAGTTGTGGCACAGGTTTGTCCAGTTATCTACCAAACATGAGTGCTTTCCTAACTATGGTATAGAGAAGTACAGAGGAGTATAGAAATACTGGGGAGAGGCTGCCAGCTAAACATATGTCCAAGCATTCCTTACAGTTTGGTACCATCATGTCACTGATTTTAAGCAATTAAGTGTAAGCAGGCAGAATTAACATTCTCAGGCCTGTTCCATACCATGTACTCTTTGTTTTTGTGTTTTTCTCAGGATTTACTCCTGGCTCTCTACTCAAGGCTGTACTCAAGGTGCCATATGAGATGTTTGCAAATGCTTCTTCTCTAAAATGAACAATCTCTCCAACCCCTGAACCAAATGTTTTACCCTGGTTGCAAACTGCCAAAACTCAGGAAAAACTTGTAAAACCCTCATGTTTAAAAGTGAAAAGACAGGACTGGAAAGATAGTACATTTGCCTTGAATGTGGCCAACCCAGGATGGATGGTGGTTTGATTCCGGCATCCCTGAACATGACAGGGGCGATTTCATGTACTCGTATGGACTGGTGATGGAGAAAACTTGTGTCAATCCAGAGGAGAAAATGTTGCAATAATTTCTAGTAATAAGTAAAATTGGTTGTATTTTTTTGACAATTTTCAAGGACGATTCTTAACTAACTGCAACAAAGTTTTCAACTAACTGCAGCAGAGATTTCAACAGTTGAATACTCTGCAAAACTTTGCAGTGGCAGTTGCAAAGATGTCCTGATTTTGGGGTTGTGCCCAACGGAGACTTGTCTAATTAGAGATAGAAAAAAGCTACAACCAAGGCCAGGGGTTATTGGAAATCATGAATCTTCTCCAGCCTCAGCTCTGGGATACCATCAAAGGAACTGCAGTTTCAGCATCTGTATCTGAGCTCAGCTCAGTGTAAGGGGAAGGTGAGGGAGAGTTGTTTTTGGCTGGGTCATTAGGCCAGCTGCAGCTGAGTATGAACCTCTCTTCATTGAAAGGGAAGAAAAGAGGAATATAACAGCCTTGTTCATGTAGTGAATTACCTGTGAGTCCCTAGCTCATTCCATACCATTTAATTCATTTTTTAAATTGTTTTACTGGGGTGAATTTATATACCACAAAATTCATCCTGCAATGTTTATAACTGCAAGGTATTACAACTGCAATGGTTATAGGATTTCTAATTGATTCGTACAATTGCTGCAACCGTTATCATCCAGTTTTAGAAGACCTCCAGCAACCTCCCAAACTTTCCTCATGATTCATTTGCAGCCAGTCCTTAATTCTCTCTCTATATATATAGGCAACCAATGATTTGCTTTTCATCTATTTTTTTTTGTTTGTTTGTTTGTTTGTTTTTGGTTTTTGGGTCACACCTGGCAGTGCTCAGGGGTTACTCCTGGCTCCATGCTCAGAAATTGCTCCTGGCAGGCACGGGGGACCATATGGGGCACCGGGATTTGAACCGATGACCTTTTTGCATGAAAGGCAAATGCCTTACCTCCATGCTA
Source organism: Crocidura indochinensis (assembly GCA_004027635.1). Classification (NCBI taxonomy): domain Eukaryota; kingdom Metazoa; phylum Chordata; class Mammalia; order Eulipotyphla; family Soricidae; genus Crocidura; species Crocidura indochinensis. The sequence continues at coordinate 43,076 of PVKC010001205.1, read as the reverse complement.
TCTCTCGGGCCCCGCTTTTCATCTCTTTAAGTAATCTTTTCTAGAAATTCCATTTAACTGGAATCATAGAGTATCTAGTCCTCTGTGCAGTCTCTTTAACTTAGTTTAATGCCAATGGACATGAATCCGTGATGTGAAAGGGCACAGGGTTTGACATAAGGTGGTAAGAACTAGAGACTAGTAGGAAAAGAGAAAGTTAACTAAACAATCTCACAAATAAATGGATAATGGCATATGGTGCTAATAGTGGCCAGAGGTGCTAATAGTACACACAACAGTGGATGCCATTTGACATTGGTCTAAAGGGGTCACACAATTTTTAGTGAAGATATTAGGGATGTGCAAGAGCTAACCTTTCAGAAAAAGGGGGACAAATATTTGAAGAAATAAAAAGTCAGAGTTGTTGGTACACATCATGGCAGTGTAGTGGGGGTGAGTCAGAGAAAAATATATGTTCTATCATGTTTTCTTTTATTATACAGAGGATGTTACAGTGTTAATAAAATAGAGAGTTATTCTACCGACAAGGCATGCAGAGATTTAAGTGGGAATGCCCATCTATGGGCAGCAGAGGTAGTATATAGTACAGAATACTGCCTATTTTTCACATTGCCATGTGAGTAAGGGTTGCCTAGAGACTTTGCTAAGAGACAGATTATTATTCAGTAGACTTAAGGCAGGAGCCAGAGATTCCACATTCTATCTCATACCTAGGTCATAGCCATCCATGCTTTGAGTTGCTAGAAATGAAAAGGCCTGGTGGTGGATGAAACCTGATTTTCTGGATCCATCACTATAGGCATCAGAGGGAGAAAGAAGAAAAGATGTAAAGGTCACAGGTTTGGAATATAAGACTGGGATTTAATCTCATGGACTTGGAGTGCAGTATGACTATATTGTTGAGAATTATGACCTGATGTGCAGTATGGCTATACTATAGAGAATCAGGGCATCTCTTAAATAAAAAGGGTTCTGAATCAACAGTAGTCTAACATCCTAAAATTGACAGCTAACTTTCTTTTCAAGGTCCCAGTGTTTAGGAGCTGTCTTCTAGGGTCAGCAGAAGAGGTGTGTGGGTGAAAGTAGGTGAGAGTGATATGTGGGATGAGGAGCAATGAGGAACTTTTGGAGAAGCTGTTTCAAATATGGATGAGATTTAGTTAATAATACCTTTCTTAAAAAAAAAAAAGAATAGGTTCCAATCAAGCCAGCTTCACAGAATCACTCCTTTCTTGAACGAGACAAATAGAACCATGAAAGATCATGGATACACAAGCCTATCATCAGAAAGTGGCCAGCACAGGAAGAGATGGAAGGCCAAACTCCCCCACCTCCCAAAGCCATGCTTGATGTTTCCATCGCCCACAATCACCATTTTTTGATGGGCCTGACTCATTATTGACTATGATTCTCTTTGGGGTTGCCAATTTGATCAAACTTCAGGCACGCTGATTCTAGGGCTGATATCAACAGGGATTCTTGGAACAAGTTTGGGCACTCTCCCCACAGTATTTTCCTTCTTCCAGGAGTCCTGGCATCTGGGCACACAAATTTAAAATTCATAGTATCAATTAATAGTGCTGTGAATCTCTGGACAACTTCACTTTTTGGTGCTATCATCTCTATAGGAATACACCAATTTAACAGAATGGACAGCTAATGAGCTTACTAAACCTTGTACCATTATATTAATGACTTTATAGGAGATACAATAATTTTCACAAATGTGCTTGCTATTTACTTTCTCTTTTTTTCATTCTGTCTTTTTAAAGTTTCTTAATTTCTTCTCTTCTATTTTCATTTCCTTTCTGGTTTATTTCCATTAAATTTGCTTTCACTTATCTGGAAACAAATGTATTATGTTCAAATATATCAACTATGTGATGCAATTTCCTAAAATCAATTAAAATATAAAAAAGAAAATATGTGAGGAGTAATGAAAGGGTTTAGCAACTACGGTATATGGTGAATGCTTCCTGCTCTGTCAGTGACAGACAAGCCTTTTCCCATCTTGGATAATCTTGGCTCTAGGTTTCTGTGCAAGCTCAACAGTGGAAGGGAGGTGTTGGGGCCCGGGAGATAGCATGGAGGTAAGGCATTTGCCTTTCATGCAAAAAGGTCATCAGTTCGAATCCTGGTGCCCCATATGGTCCCCCGTGCCTGCCAGGAGCAATTTCTGAGCATGGAGCCAGGAGTAACCCCTGAGCACTGCTGGGTGTGACCCAAAAGACCAAAAAAAAAAAAAAAAAGGAAGGGAGGTGTTTATTAGGAATCCTCTCCTATCATAAAATATTCCTTTTAGGGGGATGAAAAGCTTGTATAATGGGTAGATTGCTTGCCTTGTAAACATCCAAAATAAGTTCAATCCTTGTCAACACATCTCTGAGTCCTTTCCAGAAGTGATCCCTAAGCACAGAAATAGAAGTAAGCCCTGAGCACAGTTGGGTGTGGCCCCCAAACAAAACAAAGTTCTTTCTGTTTTCAGACAGTACCTTTTTCATGGAACTTCACATTAGTGCTTACGTCCAAGAAAATAAATGCATTTTACTCATTAGTTTATTTGTGTCAGTAAATAAAATGAAACAAATAGTTCTTGGGATCTTTCAGGGGCCAGCAAAATGCCAGTTTTTTTTACTAGTGAGTAACTTTGGTCTTGGCACTGTCCAAGAGCTGTGATTTCCTCCAGCAGGGGACAGGGATCCTTGTGAATAGTCTCGAAGATGGTGGTAGGCTGGCATGTGTCAATGCATGTGTGTGTGCGTGTGTGTGAGAGAGAAGGGGGGGCAGATTTTTGTTTCTTCCCAGTCCTGTTTCAGAGGATACCTGCTAACAGCATCACTCACCTCCCAGGGCCAGCAAGTATGGCTGACCTAGATGTGTTATGCCTTTCAACGCCACATGGGAGCAAGAGTCAGAAAGAAGCAGTTCTTTCATCTCGGCTTAATTAAACACAATCTGCAGAGAGGGAAGCAGCCTTGGACAAGTGTAGAAGCCAGGCCACCAGACTCCAGGGGGAATATCCTTAATGGCAGAAGCTGAATCCTCAGACATGGCTGTTCTCCATATGGAAATTGAAATTCCTTTCTCCCAGAGTTACATTTGTCTACAACAATGCATTTTTCTGAAAGACCAGACTACCTCATATCTGCTCTTAGAGTTGTTGTTCATTTGATATAATTATTCATTGTCTTTGCACCTATAATGTAAGCATCTTGAATTACTAGCAACTTCTTATGTTTCCCATGTTTATTTTCCACTTCTTTGAGTTGAGTCCAGTATATACCAAACAAGCTATATTGTCTAAACCCACATGGTCTTTCTGGTGCCTACTAGGTTTTATTTTGCTTTGTTGCAGTTGCATGATTATGAATATACTCATAATCCTATTCTTTCTGAACCCTTGGATCTGCTGCTAGGAGGAGCAACTGAACTTTCTTCCCACACATGCTTTATTCATTTCGCTGACTGTCTCTGATGAGGAAGTTAATTTAAAGTCAGGTTTCAAGTTATTAATGGGTTTCTCTATTCTTTTTCATTTTCCCCCTGTTTTGATAACTGTTTCATTTTAAATAGAGCAGAGAAAAGGAAGCATCATTTGAATCTTGGCCTGGTGCACACATTTTATGAGAAATTTATGCTGGTGGGTATCAGATACATGTCTAATACCAAATTGTGCTGTTTTCTTCTGCTAAGAAATACTCTACAGGAAGAATATACATTGTGGTTACCAACTCTTGTCCCCAAACTTTAATCTTGTGAATTTTCTTTTATATTTTGGATTTTTGGTCCAAACTCAATGGCACTTGGGGGTGACTCCTGGCTCTGCTCTCAGAAGAAATCACCCCTGGCAGGATGGGGGATCATATTGGATGCCAAGAATCACATCCGGGTCTGTCCCGGGTTTGTCCTACCAATGTGCAATCTCTCTGACCCTGTGAATTTTATTTTTATTTGTGTGTGTATGTGAGTGTGTTTCAGTCACATCCAGCTACATTCAGTTTTTGTTCTTGGTTCTGATTTTAGGGATCACTCCTGGTGTTGCACAGCCGAACACATGTGATGCTGAAATAAAATATGGTTGTGTTCCAGGAAAGTGCCTTAACCACTGTACTATTGATCCAGTCTCTTAACTTTGTGAATTGTGCAATGGTGGAACAACAAAATATCCAGGGCAGACTCTATTTGCACCACCACTAGAATTCCAGTGTTATTTATGAACAAGTTTATTAATTCTTTCAAACTTCCTGTTGATGTTATTTCTGTGTTGCACTAAGCGCCTGGAATCCCAGGAGGAAGTCAGAGAATGATAAATGTCCCGGTCTCTTCCATGCTTTTCCATTCTAACATCTCTGCAGGAAGATATACAATCTCTTACCTAACTTGATATTTATGAGGCCAAATGTAACAGAACACTTCTCAAGGCTTCTTGACAGAGTTCTTTGAGGTTGCTATGGGGCTTTGGGATTGCTTTGAATACACAGTTTGTCCTTTTTCATAACTTCCCCTGTGGCAGATGAGATCTTTAGAAGGTAATTTTGATTTTCTGAAGTGGTCAAAATTCTCTGGTGGTGAAATATGTGAAGCCAAGTGGAAGCCTAGGGCTGGAAATCTTATTTATGGAACATAAGGTTTTCTAGTGAGATTCATTAAGAACAAACTCTTGATCAATTCTGAGAGAGAAAGAGAAGTAAAGAAAAAATAAAGAGGAGACAGAGAAAGTGAAGGAAAGAGAGAAAGAGAGGTATTAAATCCAGAAATTCTGGGGATAATGGCAACATGAGTGGAATAAATGTATGGCCTCTCAGAACAGAATAGACTGAAACTTATTCTAGAATGTTATTCAAGTGAAAATACTTTATTTCAATTTTGAAGATGCTCAGAGGATACCCTTACTTGGTGCTAAGGGCCAAACTTGGCCATGCCCTTTGGTACGGGGGGTTGGGGGCATATGTGTCCAAACTGAGAACACAACTACAGCTAGCACGTTATCTGATTCCCCAAAACCTCCTCATTTATACCTATACCTGAGGCTGGAGACAGAAGTGGATCCTTTTTTAGGTCTATGCTATTTGCTTTATGAAGAACAGCATATACACACTACCTAGTTAAGTAGGTAACAAATATAGGAACCAGTTTTGTTTGATTTTTAACAACACTTAATCCACCCACCTCCTCAGCGAACTACCCACTGATTTCTGTGGGAAACACACCAACCACCACATCCTGCCTCCCCCTTTTTAGCTCTATTTCCCTATCACTAGGATCCTATTAGCACACAGTGGACTTTGAAAGTGTTCTTTGAAAGGACATTCCATGTCACTCTAGGAGCTAGAGCCCACTTCACTGGCTGTCCTAGCTCTTTCTGTCATACCACATCTGAAAAGAGCTGTCTTCCCTGCCCAACGTCCCCAATTCCACTTTTCCTTTCTTTGCCACAGGCTTCTCTGATGACAAAGACATGAAGATTAGACATATTTGGGATTGGCCATAAACTCTCAGTGTTACTGATTAGATGTGTGACCCTGAAGAAAGCCCTTCATATAGTGGAGTTTTCCTTTTTATTCTATAGACTGAAGAGAGCATGACAACTTTCCATGGCTATTGGAAGAACAAATGGGATCATAATACCTATATTAAAGATACTATGTAGACCATAATAATGCTTTCATATATAGTCTATATCACATGATCCTAATTTAATATAACCTTAATTTGATTCTTTAATGATTCATTTTTTCAGGATTTAAAGGCCACCTACAGAATGGGAAAAACAATTCACCCAATACCCATGAGATAAGGGGCTAATATCTAAGATATGAAAGATAGTGACAGAACTTAACAAGAAAAAAAAATAACCCTATCAAAAATGATAAGAAGTGGACAAGCACTTTCTCAAAGAGGAACAACAAATGGTCAAAAGCACATGAAAAAATGCTCCACATCACTAATCATCATCTTGTTAAGTTCTGTCAGTACTTTGTATACCTTAGGTATTCTGTGGGCGGTCTTTGTATCCTAGTCACTATTTTCTTTCAGGTGTAGAAGCTTCTCAGCTTAATATAGTCTCATTTGTTTATCTCCACTCCACTTGTTTGTAGAGTGCTATTTCTTCTTTGAAGATGCCTTTAGTCTCAATGTCATGGAGTATCTTACCTACAGGCTGTTCTATATACCTGGTTTCAGGTCTGACATCAAGGTCTTTAGTACATTTGGATCTGACCTTTGTGCATGGTGTTAGATGGAGGTTTGAATTCACGTTTGTTGCATGAGGCTGACCAGTTGTCCCAACACTACTTGTTAAAGAGTCTTTCTTTGCTACATTTTGCATTTTTTGCCTCTCTATCTAGGATTATTGATTGTATTTCTGGGGAACATTCTCTGAATACTCAAGTCTATTTCATTGATCTGAGTGTCTGTCTATTCCAAAACCATGCTGTTTTAATGAATATTGCTTTGTAATACAATTTAAAGTTGGGGAATGTGATACCTCCTATATTCTTTATCCCAAGGGTTGTTTTAGCTATTTTGGGGTGTTTATTGCTCTAAATGAATTTTAGAGAAATTGAATTAAATAAGTGCAATGTTTAGGGGAGTATTGCCATTTTAATGATTTTAATCCTCCCAGTCAAGATTTTGTAGTTCTCTTTGTATAGGTTCTTCACCTCTTAGGTAAGTTGACTCCAAGGTATTTGAGTTTGTGTGGCACTAATGTGAATGGGGTTGTTTTCTTAATGTCCATTTCTTCTCATCATTATTGGTGTATAAGAAGGCCATTTATTTTTGTGTGTTAATTTTTCAGCCTGCCATTTTGTTATATGAATCTATTGTTACTAGAAGCTTTTAGTAGAGTGTTCAGAATTTTCTAAATATGGTAGCATGTCATCTGCAAACAGAGAGAGCTTTGCTTCTTTCCTATCTGGATTCCCTTGATATCTTTTTTTTTTGCCATATCACTATGGCAAGAACTTCTAGCACTATATTGAATAGGAGTGGTGAGGGGGGCAGCCTTGACTTGTACCAGATCTTAGAGGAAAGGCTTTTAGTGTATCTCTATTGAGAATAATATTTGCCACTGGCTTGTTGTAGATGGCCTTGACTATATTGAGAAAAGTTCCTTCTGTTCCCATTTTGTTGAGAGTTGTTATCATAAATGGATGTTGGACATTATCAAATGCTTTCTCTGCATCTATTGATATTATTATATAGTTTTTATTGTGATATAGTTATTATGTTTATTTATTCATATATGTTAAATCATCCTTATATTCCTGAAATAAATTCTACTTGGTTATGGTGTATAACCTTCTTGATGAGGCATTGGATCTTATTTTCCAGGCTTTTGTTGAGGATCTTTGCATCTATTTCATCAGGGAAATTTGCAGTATCTCTGTCAAGTTGTGTTATCAGGGTGATATTAGCTTCATAAAAACTAATTGGGAATGTTTTGTTTTTTCAATTTCCTAAAAGAACCTAAAAAGGATTGGTTCCTCTTAAAAGGTTTGAAAGAATTTGTTAGTGAATCCATCTGGGCCTAAGCTTTTGTTTTTGGGAAGACTTTTGATTATTATTTTAATTTCCTCAATAGTGATGAGTCTGTCTTGATATACTAGTAACTAGATCATCCTGGTTCAAACGTGGAATACTATAAAAGTCTAAGAATGTATTTCTTCCAGATTCTCATGTTTTGTGGCATGAATTTCTCAAAGTAGTCTCTGATTACCCTTTCAATCTCTGCAGTATCTGTAGTCATCTCCCCTTATTTTCATTTCTAATATGGTTTATTAAGCTTTTCTCTCTGTTTCTTTATGACTTTTGATAGTGGGTTATCAATCTTGTTTATTTTTCTAGGAACCAAATTTTGCTTTTGTTGATCTTTCAAATTGTTTTCTTGATTTCCACTTCATTGATTTCTGCTCTAAGCTTTGCTATTTCCTCCTGCTTACCTATTTTTGGTTTCTTTTGTTGATTATTTTCTAATTTAATAAGCTGTGTCATTAAGCTATTTATGTAGGCCTCTTCTCCTTCCTTTTTCTTGGGGGGTGCTCATACTCAGTAGTGCTCAATAATTACTCCTGGCTCAGTGCTCAGAAATCACTCCTGGCAGACTTGAGGGACTATATCAAATGCCAGTAATTGAACTGTGGTACATTCTGGGTTGGCTATGTGCAAGGAAAATGCCTTAACGCTGTGCTATCACTTCAGCCCCCCCACCCATTGTCTTTTTCCTGATGTGTTTGCAAAGCTATAAATTTTCCTCTTAGTACCGCTTTTGCTGTGTCCCACAAATTCTGATAAGTTTTTCTTCACTTGCATTTGTTTCCAGGAATCTTTTGATTTCATTTCTGATCCACTGGTTGTTCAGTAGTGAGCTGTTTAATTTCCAGATGTTAAAGTCTTTTTTTCTGTGTGTCTTTGTAGTTCACATCTAATTTTTGTGTATTGTAATCTGAGAAGGTAGTTTGTACAATTTCTATTCTCTTGATTTTGTGGAGGTATGTTTTATGGTCAGCATATGATCTATCCTGGAGAATGACCCATGTGCATTTGAGGAGAATGTGAATCCAGTTTTCTGGGTGTGTAGAATCTCTCTATATATATCCATATATATCCATATATACACACACACATATATATACTAGTCCATTTTTTCATTTTATATATAATATATACATATATATATATATTAGTCCACTTTCTTTCATTATTCTTTTCAGAGGTAGTATATTCTTGTTGGGTTTCAGCCTGGTTGACCTATTAAGGTGTGACAGGGCAGTGTTGAGGTCTGCCAAAATTATTGTGCTATTAATGTCTTCTTTCAGATTTGTCAACGTGTGTACTAAATATTTCATTGGGTGCATAGATATTTAGGAGATTTCTCCCTGTTGTACATCTCTTGATTATTACAAAATGTCTTTTTCACTTATAACTTTTCTAGGTCTAAAATTTGTGTTATCTAACTACTAATACTAATATGGCCACTCCAGCTTTTTAATGGAGTTGTTTACTTGGATGATTGTTCTCCAACCTTTGATTTTGAGTCTAAATTTGTACTGAATATTCAAATGTGTTTCTTGTAGGTAGAAGACTGTTGGATTTAGCTTTTGATCCATTTTGCCACTCTGTCTCTTAACTGGTGCATTTAGTCCATTGACGTTGAGAAAGATAAATGTCAAGATATCTTTTTTGTAGAAGTTTGGTTTGTCTGTTTGTCAGTTTTGTCTTAAAGTAGACCTTTCAGCATTTCTTTTAAGGCTGGTTTTGAGTCTGTAAAATTTTTGAGCTGTTGTTTATTCGTGAAGCTACGTATACTTCCTTTAAACCCCAAAGTGAGTCTGGCTGGGTGCAGCATTCTAGGGGAAGGATTCATTTCGTTGAATTTTGTCACTATATATCACTACTTCCTTCTGGCCTTGAGGATTTCTTGTGACATGTCTGCTGTAAATTTTAAAGATGCACATTTGAATGTAATTTATCTTTTTGATCTTTCTACTTTCAATATTCTATCCCTATCTGTGGGATTTGTCATTGTGACTAAGATGTGTTGTGGGGTGCTTTTTTGGGGGTCTCTATGAGCTGGTACTCTTCGAGCATGCAGGATTTGGTTGCATGCTGTCTTTAGCTCTGGGAGTTTCTCTGAAATGATATCCTTAACTGTCAATTCTTCCTGGGAATTTTCTTCCTGAGTCTCTGGGATTCCAATAATTATTATGTTGTTTCTGTTGAATTTATCAAAGACTTCAATTTTCATCTGTTCACATTTGATTATTTTTTCATTGATTATTTATTTTAAAGCTCTTTCCATTCTCTTCTGTTGTATGAAGTTGTTATGAATCTCATCTTCCAACTCACTGATTTGGTCCTCAGTTGCTATTACTCTGTTGGAGAGGCTTTCCATTAAGTTCTCATTTCGTCTACTGAGTTTTTCAGTCCTGTTATTTCAGTTTGGAGTTTTCTGATTTCTATTTTCATATCCTTTTAGTTCATGCTGTGGTTAATTCAGCTATATCCTTGCTTTCTTTAATTTCTATGGGATTCTCCATATTTTTCTCTAAACTCCTTATCTGAGAGGCTAAGTAGGTGATTGGTAGTTTTCAGGTTATTAGAGCTGTCATCTTTAGTCTCTATGCACTGTGTTGGCCTGTGTTGTTTCCCCATTGTCAGTCTTGTGTGATGTTTTCTATTCATTGTGCTGGTGTTCATTGTATAGGAGACATGTGTCGCCATAAAGCAAAGCAGAGTGGGCTGTGCTCTTCTGACTCCATCCTTCATGGGCAGGTATAGCTCACCTTTGATGAATTGCCCTCATGAAAAACTCTGGGCAGGGTAGTTCAAGATCCAGCACACAGCAGAGAAGGGTGTTCACAATGTCTGATGTGTGTGAAAGCACACAGCAGGATTCCACAGTGTATGATTATTTTGATGAGGATTTGGATCCTATTTGCTAGGATTTTGTTGAGGATCTTTGCATTTGTGTTTGAGGATATTGGTGATTGGTTCTCTAACTTTGTGTCATCTCTGTCTGCTTTTGGTATCAGGTTGATGTCAGCTTAATAAAAACTATTTTTTTGTTGTTTTTTTTTTGGGGGGGTCACACCTGGCAGTGCTCAGGGGTTACTCCTGGCACCATGCTCAGAAATTGCTCCTGGCAGGCACAGGGGACTATATGGGGCACTGGGATTCGAACCGATGACCTTTTGCATGAAAGGCAAACGCCTTACCTCCATGCTATCTCCCAGGCCCCAATAAAAACTATTTTAAAGTGATTCTATGTCTTCAATTTCTTGGAATAGCATGATAATTATAAACAGTATTTCCACTTGGAATGTTTGAAAGAATTTATTATTAAATCTATCTCGTACTGCACTGTGGTTTTGAAGACTTGATTATCACTTTAATTTCCTCAATAGTGATGGGACTGTTCAAATATGCTTGTTCATCTTGGTTCAATCTTGAGAGATTATGAATCTAAGAATATATCCATTTCTTCCAGGATCTCATATTTTATGGCATAGTTTCTAAAATTAGACTCTAATTACCCTTTGAATTTGTATATTATCTGTATTAATCTTTCCATTTTCATTTTGAATTCGGTTTATTATGCTTATATCTACCTTTATGATTTTTCTAGTGATTTATATATATTGTTTATTTTTCAAAGAACCAATTCTGCTTTCATTGATCTTCAGATTTTTTTTTTAATTTCTCCTTTGTTGATTTTGCTCTAAACCAGGGATCTCAAACTCAATTTACCTGGGGCCACAGGAGGCAAAGTCGGGGTGATCCTTGAGTGCAAAGTCAGTAGTACTCCTTAAACATTTGGGGCTGTGACCCAAACAATTAAAACAAAACAAAACAAAGATTCCTCTAGGGCAGGGCCACAAAATGTTGTATAGAGGGCTGTTTGCGGCCTGCGGACCGTGAGTTTGAGACCCCTGCTCTAAGCTTTATTGTATATGTCTATCTTCCTATTTTTGGTTCATTTTGTTTATCAATTTTCAATTTTATAAGCTGTGCCATTAAGTTATTTATGTATACCCCTTCTTCCTTCCTGATGAATGCTTGCAAAGCTATACATTACCTCTTCATGCTGCTTTAGTTATTTCCTACAGATTCTGATAATTTGTGTCTTTGTTCTCATTTGTTTCCAGGAATCTTTTTTTTTATTTCCTCTTTGACTTCATCTCTGACTAACTGGTTGTTCAGTAGTGAGCTGATTAATTTCTAGGTGTTAATTTTTTCCTCTGTCTGCTTGTTATTCACTTTTAAAATTTTAGTGTATTATGATCTGAGTAGGGACTATGCACAATTTCTATCCTCTGTATTTCATGTAGGTATGTTTTATTGGCTAATATATGGTCTATTTTGGTCCATTTGGTTCATTTGCACTGAAAAAGAATTTCTAGTTTTCTGGGATGGACAGCCATATATATGTACATATGTATATCTGTATCTCTACTAGGCCAATTAATTCCATTGCTTCCTTCAGTGCTTGTATATTCTTTTTAGGTTTCAGTCTGGTTTACCTATCAAATGATGACAAGGCAGTGTTGAAGTCTACTATTATTATGTTGTTATTGATATCTTCCTTGAAGTTTGTCAGTAATTAATTATTTTAAATATTTTTATGTTCCCTGACAGAGTGAGTATATGTTTAGGAGTGTGGTTTCTTCCTGTTGGATATGCTTTGATTATTAAGAAATGTCCATTTTTCTCCTTTATAACATTTTTAAGTCTAAAATCTGATCTGTCATCTGAAATTAGTATGTTTATTCCAGCCTTTTTAATGCAGGTTTTTGCTTGAATGATTGTTCTTCAACCTTTGAGTTTGAGTTTGATTTTGCTCTGAATATTCAGATGTGTTTATTGTGGTCAGTAAAAGGTTGGAGTTAGAGTTTTGATCCATTTTGCCACTCTGTGTCTCTTAATTAGTGTATTTAAGTCCACTGACATTGATAGAGATTGTTATGGGATTTAGTTTATCTTTTATTAGGAGTTTGGTGTGTTTTGTGGTTTATCTTATCTTAAAGTAGATCTTTCAATTCATCCTTTAAGGATGGTTTTGAGTCTGTAAAGTTTTTAAGCTGTTAATCAGTGATGCTGTGTATGAAGGAAGGAACAGTTTAGAAGGAAGCTTCAATCCTGAATGTAAATATGGCTGAGTGAAGTACTCTTGGCAATGCTTTAATTTTGTTGAGTTTTGTCATTATATCCCACCACTGTCTTGAGGGTTTCTTGTGACAATGCTGTGTAAATATTAGGGATGCTCCTTTAATTGGGATACTTTTCTTTAAATCTCTTTTTTTGGTATTCCCTGGGCATGTAGGATTTGGTTACATGCACTCTTTAGCTCTGGGTGTTTCTCTGCAATGACATCACTTATCATTGATACTTCATGGGGGTTTTCTTCCTGTGTCTCTGGGACTCCAGAGATTCTTATGTTGTATTTGTTGAGTTTATCAAGGACTTCTATTTTCATCTGTTCACATTTTTGAGACCTTTACCATCATCTGATTGTTTTAAAGTTCTTTTTTTAACCTCTTCTGTTTTATAGTTTTTTTTTTTTTGTATCTCATCTTCCAGCTCACTGATTCTGTCATTAGCCACTCTTCCTCTGTTGGATAGCCTCCCAGTGAAGTTGACATTTTGCCTTCCAAGATATTAAGCCCTGTAATTTCAGTTTGAAATTTTCTCATTTCTTCTTTCCTATCCTCTTAATTCTTCTTTGTGGTTCATTTTATTCCATGTTTTCATTGAGTTCTATGAACATCCTTTATATTTATTCTCTAAAATCTTTAACTGAGAGGCAAAATAGGCAGTTGATACTTTTCAGATCATCGGAGCTACTATCATTGTTCTCTAAGCATGGTGGAGTCCTATATGTTTCCCCATTGTCTTGGTTGTAGCATGGTATTTTCAATATCCCATACTGGCATTCCTTGACCAGAAGCAGTGTGCAGCTGCAGAGAAGAGCAGAGTGGCTACATTCCACTGGGTCTTTGTCTTGGATTCTGTTTTCATCTGGATGCTCGCAATGTGGCTTCTGGGTCTCAACGCTGCAGGCTCTGCCACTGTGACCTCTGCTGTCTTTGGGAAGCAGGTTCCATAGCTCTGGGTTCCTTCCTTGGATTTTGTGTTTCTATATTTCTTTACTTAATAATAATATACATGAAGACTCCCAGCTTCATATACTATAGAGTTTATGCAAAGTGGAATGTTATTTTGGGTCACATCATTCAATTGGATCGCTTTCATTCTTTAGCTATTGTGTGTTTCCTTTGAAGTTGCCTCTTGTCCTACTTTTTTTTGAACTGCAATCAAGTAATTAAATTTTTTTGCCATTTTTCTCTACACCTAAAGTTAGGAGAATTCTTTAAGTTTTAGAAAAATAAATCAGACAGAGATAAAGCTTGTTATTGGGAGGGTGTGATCATCTGATCATCCCTCTCTTGAAAAAGGCATTTAACAGCATATTTTTTTGGCTTTGACACAGGCCAAGATATATATATATATATTGTATATATATATTGGTTTTTGGGTCACACCCAATGACGCTCAGGGGTTACTCCTGGCTATTTGCTCAGAAGTCGCTCCTGGCAGGCACAGGGGACCATATGGAGAACCGGGGGAATCGAACCGGGGTCTGTCCTAGGTTAGCGCAGGCACCTTATCTCCAGCGCCACCGCCTGGCCCCAAAGAGATATATTTTAGGGCCAAAAAGTTAATACAAGAGTTAAAGCACTTGTCTATTAAGCCAATTTTGGTTTGAACCCTGACATTGCATATGATTCTCTAAGAACCACCACGAGTGATCTCTGAGCTCAGAGCTAGAAGAGAGACTTGCGTGCCACCAAGTGTAATCTCCAAGTCCCAAACCAACCAACCAACCAAAAAAAATTCCACACAAAAGAAAATAACAAATAACTCTGAATAGTACGAACCCCAGATTCATGTTGGACAATATTTGTCAATGCAGTTGAACAGCAGTGCCCTCCTTAACCTACAGCTACCTTTCCTCTAATTGCCACATTAAAAACATACCCCTGATAATATTTCTGTCATTTTTCATAATTCAATAGCTGTCCATTGTATGTTCTGCACAAGCTCATTATTCATATTCATTATTATGCATGAGTTTCCTTGAAAATTATCAGGCACGCACACTACCTCTTGGAGCTATCGCCTGATCCCCACCCTGGCTTTCAGTTTTTATCATCTCATGTTCTTAGGATAATTTTGCAGAATGATTTTTTATGAGAAGCTGGATGAAGTCCAGTGATAATATTCATTCTAAATGATCTGTAATTTAAAATTTACTTTGATTTTATACATTTCAAATATATTTAAAGTGTCAGTTATTCAACACAATTGTATTTTCATTAATTCTTTAAACTGTTTTTGTGAATGAAACATAAATGCATAAGAAATACTTTATATAGAGCAGATATTTTGCTTTTCTCTCTCAGCTTCCTTTATTCTGAAAATAACTTTGGAAATAAGGCTTGTGCATTCCCACAGCAATGATGTAGAAGTAGAATGCCATGAAATCCACTCTGCCCATCTTCATGTATTATTAACCACCCACACATAATACATGGCATGTTTATTCTTTATTTTGGCACCTACTTTGTTGCCCCCCCCCCCCACTATGGAATGTATGCTGTTGTGGAAGAGTTGGTGTTCCCAGCCTCAGAGAATCTTCTGGTTTCATTTTTTTGTATGTCAAGGGAAAGTTTTGCAGTTTTCAAGGCAGATTCAAGAATCCATTTGATTTTAAAATGGATATTTAGGCAGACAATTGAATGGATGGCTTTAGATTGCTTCTGAATTGTTTAGGTCTGTCTAAACAATCAACTGCCATCCCCAAGAAAAGTGGCAGCCCACAGAAATTTCCTGCTGATCCAAGAAAAAGTTATTACTGCTCTAATGACAGTGATTTTTAATTCATAGTCTGTGGAGTGATGATTGTTCACAGGTGTTCAAAGGTTGAAAACCACTGGTTTATACTGTAAAAGCAGAGGTTTGTGGAGCAATTTATTTCCCTGCTCCTCTTAACCTTTTAGGTCGAACAGCCAGAGTTTTGAAAGAAAAATCTGGAATTTGGTAGACCCACTGTCAAGTGTATCTCTGTGTCAAATGTGTTCCTTGAGTAACCTTGTGAAGACCATCTGTTCTTCTGACCTTTAGTTTCTTCATCAGTAAAACAGAGCAAATTTCAAGTGAACACAGTTGCTTATGGTGTCTGTCCATCAACCAGCAGATTCAAGAGCAGTCTGACTTCAGGATCTGAACTAGCCATCTGCTCACATGCAAGGCTAATATCTGTACTAGCCATTTGAACTCTCAGAGGAAAAGTGCAAGTAGTGAACCCAGATAATTCTTTAACTATTGGAGTGAAGAGCCCCACTATCAGCTGATATTTAGCTTGGGATTTTTGAATTTGGCTGTGGACCAAAGCCACAGTGGATAGAAAACAGCCTCTGTGCTCCAGTGTGGTTGGGGTATCCATTTCACCAACAACCCAGGGGTACTGCTATTTGATTTCTTTTCTTATTAGAATGTCATACTATAATCAAACAGTTTGATATGTTTTATGCACTAAAAACCTATGATATCAGTAAGCATATCACAAAATTGTAGAATGTGAATAACTTCCCAGAAGTCTTTCATACCTCTCACGGTCACTGACCCTTAAGGCTAATAAATCTTGACATTTATTTGCTTAGTACTTTTTTTTTTTTTTGTATTTGGGCCATACCTGGTGACTCTATGAGGTTTCTCCTGGCTATGCACTCAGAAATCACCCCTGGCTTGGGGGACGATATGGAGCACTGGGAAATTGAACCACAATCCTTCCTAGGCTAGTGTGGGCAAGGCACGTGCCTTACTGCTTGAGTCACTGCTTTGCCCCCTGGTTAGTACTTTTTAAATTAATTTTTATAATATTCGGTGATGCTCAGGGTGTATTCCTGGATCTGCACTCATTAATTACTCTAGGTGGTACTTGGAAGACCATATAGGATGCCAGGATCAAACCTGGCTTGACCATGTATAAGAGAAGTGTTTTCCCATTGTACTACTACTCCAGCATCTCTGTTATGTATTTTTTTTTTCGGTTTTTGGGCCACACCTGGTGACGCTCAGGGGTTACTCCTGGCTATGCACTCAGAAGTTGCTCCTGGCTTGGGGGACCATATGGGACACCGGGGGATCGAACCAAGGTCCGTCCAAGGCTAGTGCAGGCAAGGCAGGCACCTTACCTCTAGCGCCATCACCTGGCCCCACAGTTATGTCTTTTAATATGAAATCATACAGTCAATTCTTTTGTGTTTGGCTCAATTTGTGAGATTGCATGTTTGTGAGATTCAATCACTCTATTACATGAAGTTTCAGACCATTACCATTGCTATGAAATTCAAAACATCAATACTAATTATTTACCTATAACTGAGTGACATGTAGCTTGTTTAATGTTTGGCTACTACAGCACTGTTTCCATAAACATTCTAGTGTAGCTGGAGCATGCATTTCTGTTGACACATAGGAATGGGATTGCTGAATCACAGGGAACCCCATGTCGCTGTCTAGCTTCAGAATATAAACTGTCAAAACATTTCACGAAGTAATTACCCAATATATATTCCCACCAGCAGTGGATAAGAATTCTAGTTCTAAATTTTTATCATAATACTTGAGATCAGTATTTTTTCTTTTAGTTATTCCAGTGGAGAGGAAATGGTGGTACGATATAGTTTCATTTGCATTTATTTGCTTATATATTATGATGTTGGGGAGCTAAGGGCTGAATAAAGGCTCTGAGAGTCTTTACAGTTATTTTTAATAGGTTTTTAATTTTGGGAGGGGGAAAAACTTCACTGGGTTCAGAGGACCATATGTAGTGGTGGGGATAACTGCATGCAAGGCATGGACTTTGTATACTATACTATATATCTCTATGGCCTTTGTAATAGAAATTAAGATATATTCTCGAACCTACACTCTTTGTTAGATATTTGTAAATCCAATAATTATAATTTGGATATATTACTACTATTCAAAATGTGCCCACTAAAGAATAAGGTATGGAGAAATAAAGGGTCATATCATTGAATTAAGAAATAATGAACTGGAACTTGTTTCAACATAGAATAGAAGATTTAGACCTGAAAGAGGGCATGAGAATATGGAAAAGAAAACTGAAAGTTAGAAAGTATCTTTAGGGGCTAGAGAGATAGTATAGCAGATAATGTGTTTATTGCTGACCTGGTTTCCCTTTCCAGCACCACATATTATTCCCTGATTTCTACTGAGAATAACTTCTGTGCACCAAAACAACAAAAACAAGAAGAAAGAAAATAAGTAAGCAAACAATAAATAAGCAAAGAAAGAAAGAAAGAAAAAGAAAGAAGGAAGAAAGAAAGAAGAAAGAAAGAAAGACAAAGAAATTAAGAAGAAAGAGGAAGAAAGTCTCTTGGACAGACACAATTGATGAATTTATTATGTTGTGTTTGGGGACAAACCAAAGGTTCTCAGGGTTTATTCTTGTTTTGGACTTATGGCTTTTCTCTTGCAGTGCTTGGGGGGAACATATGTAGTGCTAGATGGAATCCCAGCATCAGATTAAGGAACAGACAGAACAATAGACTATAGGAGGACAGTGGTGGATTTTGAGAGACACATGCCATCAAGACACCAAATGTGGATTTAATCAAGCTCAATTTACCTGCGGGCCACACGAGGCAAAGTCATGGTGATCTTTGAGTGCAAAGTCAGTAGTAAGCCTTGAACATTGGGGGGTGTGACCCAAACAACTAAAACAAAACAAAAGATTCTTCTAAGGCAGGGCCACAAAATGTTGCATGGAGGGCCATATGCAGCTCGCGGGTCGCAAGTTTAAGACCCCTGATTTAGAAGAAAAAAACAGAAAGGTGTCAGCGTAGATCAAGTATGGCATATAAGGGAACTGGGGAGGAATAAACTTGAGGCCTAGACAAATAATGGCGGATCTAAGACTATCTTTTTTTTTAATTGTTTTATTTTTAATTATGTGAACAATGATACAAAGAAAGAGGACAAGGTAAAGTTACAGTGGAAGGACAATCACCTAAAAAACAGAGTTCTCAGAAGAAATCTCCTGCTGACAACTCAATATTAAACTTACAATTAAAGAATGATAAAACAGAACCCATGTACAATTCCTTTGTTCCCCAAGACCCCAGATTGCAGTACAATATAAATTTTCCTAAAGGTTCACAAAGCAATCTAAAGCCATAAAATTTATGTAACTCTTTAGACTTAAAGATATAATAGTTTTTTACATTTCCATGCACTTGCATATTAGTTCAAGTCAACCTCAAAAGTTTAAGTGTTTTTTTTTTAAAGATTTAGTGTCAAAGGAGCACACTAAAAACGGTGTTAGAGTGGCAATTATCGTTTGCATAGGCCCACCAAAGTATGGGGGACATGGAAAGGAAAAACCTTAGCCTAAATACAGGAAGACCCTACCCTTGAAGTTTCCTGATATAAGACCAATTCTAGGCTCCAGGCAAACTAGTTTGTCCTATTCAGGTCATTGTCTGTAGTGCCAATACAGTTTTATTTTTCACACAGTCTCTGTTGTTGGTATCACGTTTCTGTATTGAAGATCTTGGAATCTGTATATCCTACATTGAAGTCAGGATGGTGCAGAGCGTTGTCTAATTTCAACTCAAAAAGGGCAATGCAGAAAGCCCTGTCCAGTATGCAGGTCGTTGTTGTTGTGTAAATCTTCTCAGTGTTAAGAAAAGACTCTTTTGAGCAAATCGATGTCAGGGCAGCAGTAGAGTCTTCCCTGGTAGAGGATTGATTCCAGGTGATGTCATAGACAACTTTGGATGTTACATAGATGGCTTCCCTGGTTCAGGGGTGAATGGAGAATTCCCAAACCTTTGAGGCCTGTGCCAG
Organism: Crocidura indochinensis; assembly: GCA_004027635.1. NCBI lineage: Eukaryota > Metazoa > Chordata > Mammalia > Eulipotyphla > Soricidae > Crocidura > Crocidura indochinensis. The sequence continues at coordinate 23,636 of PVKC010001205.1, read as the reverse complement.
GTCATCATGTCAATGTTCAGGGTGTAAAGTTCCATTGCACCACAAGAAAAGTGTGTTCCTATCTTTATTAGATAATAACTTATTTGTATGTATAGTATTTTCCATTTTAATGTCCTATGCAAACAAGGAATAATGCCACGTGGCATTATCAGCGCATAAGGGGGCCGCAAGAACAATCCCTGTGACCTGGTTCAAACATAAGCATTAAACTGAGGGACTCTTTCACCAAAATTCCTTATTGAACAGTGCACAAAGAGAAAAAAAGATAAAAAGTGGGGAAAATAAGCAATCTAACTTCAGATAGTGGACACAATTGTCACCGTTTAAGGGGATATTCAATAATAGTTATAGTGGTTGAGGGAATATATCTACAATATCCAAAGGAGATATGCATGTCTCTTTTATGTCATCAGAAATAGTCAGGAGGAGGGTGCTGAATCCTGGACACCACATTGGTCTGTGATTTAGCCTTTTGGAGTCTGGAAAATGACTCCCTGCAGTTCAATATAGGTAAATGCATTTGAGTGGGAACTAATCAGAAACCTAGTATGGTAACAAACACAGTTACAAAATGAAAGAAGGAAGGGGCCAAGAGGCTACTGAGAGTAAACAAGTAGGAAAAGAGTACTTGTCTCTTCCCAGCCTGAGAGTCTATCCTCTTATTTTTAGTTTAAATATATATGGTACGAGCGGGGTAGCTAGCCATGCAATTTTTGAAATGAAGACCAATGGAAAAAATGACCAGTGAATGTTCCAACATACACCAGTGCTGCATTGGCCCGTCCTCATTCCCAAGTGTTCCTCTCTAGTGTAGGGAGAGAAAGGGGGAAAGCCTGAGGACCAATATAGAGTGCCGGCAACCAGGGAAGGCCTGGAGAAAAGGGAAGAAATAGGGGAATGGCTGGAGGCCTGCCAAGCCTCCCAGCACCCCCAACCTAGGGAGAATACCTCCAGCATGGAGTGTCCCCAAACCCCATTCCTGGGAAGAGCTGGCCTCCAGGATCAAGGAACCGGAAGCCAAATATCTGCCCAGCCCCCACCCATGCTCCTCCTCCCTAGATTAGGAAGGTAGGGAAACTGAGGACCCCTAAAAGAGTCCACCTTGAACCCACTTCAGATCACATGAGCTAGCACCCAGGAAAGGTTTAGAGTCCAGGGGGAAATTGGGGAAGCGTTGGAGGCCTGCCAAGCCTCCCAGCACCCCCCAAGCTAGGGAGAATGCCTCTGGCATGGGGTGTCCCCTAACGCCATACCTGGGAAGAGCTGGCCTCTTTTTTTTTTTTTTAATAAATTTTGTTGTAACCAAAGTGAATTAAAAATCTTCACAGTAATATTTAAGGTACATAGTGACAATAAATCAGGGCCATTCCCACCACCAGTATTGTCCTCCCTCCAACCCTGTTCGAAGCATGCATCCCATTTCTCCCTCCTTTTCCTCCTGGACTGCTAGTGCAACTGCTCCTCTCTGTGTATAGCTTGTTGTAGATTGGGTTAAGGCTATCTTTTCAAAAAATAATTTTTATTTACTGGTAGTTAGAAATGATTTAGAAAGTTATTTATCGTTGAATTTTATTTTATTACAAAGTTATTAATGTTGAGTTTGATACATATAATGTTCCAGCGTCATGTTATACATACAATGACCCACCACCACTGTCAACTTTACTCCAATATTCACTCGCCTTGCCTCCTCCACTGCCTGTATTTGAGACAGGCTTTTATATTGTTATGATAGTTGTCATTGTAGTTATTTATCTAACTGCATTCACCATTCTTTGTGGTGAGTTTCATATCATGAGCTGGTCCTTCCAGCCCTCATCTCTATTGTCTTTGGGCATCATTACAATAATGTCTTTTCATTTTCTTTTCTTTTTTTTTAAAACACATAGATGAGTTATTTCTCTAACTTCACTCACCACTCTTTGTGGTGAGCTTCATGAAGTAAGCTGGAACTTCCAGCCCTCCTCTCTTTGTCTCTAAGGATTGTTGCAAAAATGTTTTTTATTTTTCTTCTTAGAGAAATAACTACACTGACAACTATCATAACCATGTGAATGAATGAGGGAATTGGAAAGCCTGTGTAGAGTACAGGTTGGGGTGGGGTGGGGTGGAGGGAGATTTGGGATATTGGTAGTGGGAATGTTGCACAGGTGAAGGGGGGGTGTTCTTTACATGACTGAAACCTAAGCGCAATCATACATATAATCAAGGTTTAAATAAAGATATTATTACAAAAAAGAAAGGCAAATGCCTTACCTCCATGCTAAAAACAATAAACAAAAAAAACAAAACAAAAAAAAAACAAAACAAAAACCCACAGAGATGAGTGAGACTATTCTGTGTCTAATTCTTTTTCTCTGACTTATTTCACTCAGCATAATAGAGTTCATATACAACCATGAATAGGACAATTTCATGACTTCCTCTCTCCTGATGGCTGCATAATATTCCATTGTGTATATGCACCACAGTTTCTTTAGCCATTTATCTGTTAAAGGGCATCTTGGTTGTTTCCAGAGTCTGGCTATTGTAAATAGCACTGCAATGATTATAGGTGTGAGGAAGGGATTTTGTTTTGTATTTTTTGTGTTCCTAACCCTAGGAGTGATAGAGCTGCATTAAATGAGAACTCGATTTCTAGTTTTTTGAGGAATCTCCATATTGTTTTCCATAAAGGCTGAACTAGGCGGCGTTCCCACCAGCAGTGAACGAGAGTTCCTTTCTTTCCACATCCCAGCCAGCACTGATTGTTCTTTGTGATGTGTGCCTATCTCTGTGGCATGAGATAGTACCTCATAGTTGTTTTTATTTGCATCTCCCTGATTATTAGTGATGTGGAGTATTTTTTTCATGTATCTTTTGGCCATTTGTATTTCTTCTTTAAAAAATTGTCTGTTCAATTTTTCTCCTGATTATTTGACGGGATTAGATTTTTTTTTTTGTTAAGTTCTGAGAGTGCCTTGTATATCTTCAATATTAGCCCTCTATCTGATACGTATTGAGTGAATAGTTTCTCCCATTCTGTGGGTATGTTTTGTATTTTAGGCACTATTTTCTTTCAGGTGCAGAAGCTTCTCAGCTTCCTGTAATCCCATCTGTTTATCTTTGCTTCCACTTGCTTGGAGAGTGTTGCTTCCTCCTTGAAGATGCCTTTAGTCTCAATGTCATGGAGTGACTTACCTACGTGTTGTTCTATATACCTTATTGTTTCAGGCTCAATATCAAGGTATTTAATCCATTTTGATTTGACCTTTGTGCATGGTATTAGGTGGAGGTCTGAGTTTGCTTTTGTTGCATGTGGCTGACCAGTTGTCCCAAGACAACTTGTTTAAGAGACTTTCCTTGCTCCATTTTGCATTTCTTGCCCCTTTATCAGAGATTAATATATCTGGGGAACATTCCATGAATACTCAAGTCTATTCCACTGATCTGAGGGTCTGTTTTTATTTCAATACTATGCTGTTTTTATGACTATAACTTTGTAATACAAATTAAAGGTGGATAAAGTGATGCCTCCTGTATTCCTTTTCCCAAGGGTTGCTGTAGCTATTTGCAGGTGTTTATTGTTTGAAATAAATTTCAATATGTTTGATCCACTTCTTTGAAGAATTTCACGAGTATAGAGGGATTTCATTAAATCTGTATAATGCTTTGGGGAGTAGTGCCATTTTAATGATGTTATACCTGCCAATCCATGAGCAGGGTATGTATCTCCATTTCCTTGTGTCCTCTTTTATTTCTTGAAGCAGAGTTTTATAGTTTTCTTTATATAGGTTCTTCATCTCTTTGGTTAAGTTGATTCCTAGGTATTTAAGTTTGTGTGACACTGATGTGAATGGGATTGTTTTGTTAATGTCCATTTCTTCTCTATCATTATTTGTCTACAAGTGTTAATTTTGTATTCAACCACTTTGCTATATGAATCTATTGTTACTAGAAAGTTTTTTGGTAGATTCTTTAGAGTTTTCTAAATATAGTATCATGTCATCTGCAAACAGTGAATTTGATTTTCTTTCCTACCAGAATTCCCTTGATATCTTTTTCTTGCCTGTTGAATAGGAGTGGTGAAAGAAGGCAGCTTTGTCTTGTATCAGAATTTAAAGGAAAGATTTTTAGTTTATCTCCATTGATAATAAAAATTGTCATTGGATTTTAGTAGATGGCTTTGAATATAGTGAGAAAAATTCTTTCCATTCCCATCTTGATGAGAGTTTTTATCATAAATGGGTGTTGGACCATAATGAATGCTTTCTCTGCATTTATTGATATGATCGTATGGTGCATTCTGTTGACTGATTTAAGTATGTTAAACCATCCTTGCATTCCTGGAATGAATCGTATTTGGTCGTGATGTATGACCTTCTTCTTGATGAGGCTTTGGATACTATTTGCCAAGAATTTTTGTTGAGGATCTTTGCATCTGTGTTCATCAGGGATATTGGTCTGAATTTTCTTTGTTGGCACCATTTCTGTCTGGTTTTGGAATCAAGGTGATGCTAGCTTCATAACAACTATTTGAGAGTGTTCCTGATTCTTCAATATCCTAAAAGAGCCTTAAAGGAATGGTAGTAGTACCTCTCAAAAGGTTTGAAAGAATTTGTTAGTGAATCCATCTGGGCCTGAGTGTTTGGTTTTTGGGAAGACTTTTGATTAACATTTTAATTTCCTCAATAGCGATGGGTCTATTTTGATATGCTAGATCATCCTGGTTTAACTGTGGAAGGTTATAAGAGTCCAAGAATTTATCCATTTCTTCCAAGTTCTTATGTTTTATGGTATAAAGTTTCTCAAAGTAGTCTCTGATTATCTTTTGAATCTGCAGAATCTGTAGTGATCTCCCCAATTTCTATTTTTAATCTAATTTATTAAGTTTCTTTCTTTTTTTTTTTGTGGTTTTTGGTCATATCCGGCAGTGCTCAGGGGTTACTCCTGGCTCCATGCTCAGAAATTGCTCCTGGCAGGCACGGGGGACCATATGGGGCACCGGGATTCGAACCAATGACCTTTTGCATGAAAGGCAAACGACTTACCTCCATTCTATCTCCCAGGCCCCTATTAAGTTTCTATATCTCCTTTTCTTTGTGACTTTTGATAGTGTTTTATCAATCTTGCTTATTTTTTCAAAGAACCAACTTTTGCTTTCTTTGATCTTTTGGATTTTTTTTTAATTTCCACTTCTTTGATTTCTGGTCTAAGCTTTGTTTTTTCCGTCTGCCTATCTATGTTTAGTTTCTTTTGTTGATCATTTTCTTTTTTTTTTTCTTTTTTACTTTTACTTTATGAAAAAAATGCAAAAATAGAGGACAAGGTGAAGTTTCAATGGGAAGATGGTCACCCATAAACAGAATTCTCAGAAGAAACCCCCTTGCTGACACCTTAATTTTGAACTTCCAGACAAAAAACATTAATAAAACAAAACACATGCACAATTATTTTATCCCTCAAGTCCCCAGATTGTAGTACATTATAACATTTCTTAACAGTATACAAAGCAATCTAAAGCCACAAAATTCATGTAACTCCTTTAACAGTGAAGGCATAGTATTTTTTTTACAGTTCCATGAACATGCATATTAATTTAAGTTAGTCTCAAAAGTTTAAATGATAGACATTGAGATTTCCTGATCTGAAGTTTAATACTATTATATTTGTCTGCTTTTGACTTATTTTTTAAATTTATTTAAAGAAAGTATATCACATAGTTCACAATTCATCATAATATATTTGTTTCAGGAAGAACAAATGCAAAGTTATTATTTTCTTCTTCACTCTCTCTTCTTAAGGCTACGAGTCAAAGGAGCACAGCAAAAACAGTGCTAGAGTGGCAATTGTTGTTTGTATAGGTCCAGCGAAACATGGGCACGTGGACAGGAAAAGCCTTGGCATAAATATAAGGAGACCTTACCCCTGAAGTTTTCTGGCATAAGACCAACTCAGGGCTCCAGGCTTACTAGTTTGTCCAACCCAAGTCATTGTCTGTAGTGCCAATACATTTTATTTTTCACACAGTCGTTGTTGTTGGTTTCAGGTTTCTGTAGTTAAAGATCTTGGAATCTGTGCATATCCTACATCGAAGTCAGGATGATGTAGGGTGTCCTCTAGTTTCACCTAACAATTAGAGGGCAATGCAGAAAGCCCTGTCCTAAAAGCAGGTCATTGTTGTTGTTAAGTCTTCTGGGTGTTAAGGGAAGTCTCTTTTGAGAAGGTGTATGCCAGAGCAATGGTGGGGTCTTTCCTGGTAGAGGATTGCTTCCAGGTGATGTAGACAACCGTTATTTCGTAGATGCCATCCTTGGTTCAGGGGTGAATGGAGAATGCACATTCTTCTGAGGCATGAGTCAGGTCAATATGACAATGTTCAGAGTGTAAGGTCCCATTGCATTACAAGATTTGTGTGCTCCTATTTCTATCATATAATAACTTGTTTGTATGTATAGTATTTTCCCATTTTAATGTGCCTATGCAAAAGAGGAACAATGACACATGGTGTTATTGGTGCATATGGAGGCCACTAGCACAAGTCCAACAATCCCTGTGACTTGATTCTAACATAAACTTTAAAATGAGGGATTCTTCTACCAGAATTCCTTATTGAACAGAACACACAGAGAAGAACAGACAAAACAGTGGGGGAAAAGCATCATTGTATAAGAGAATATTTAGTAAGAGTTATAGCTGCTAAGGAAATACATATAAGATATACAAGGTAGAAAGGGTAAATGTGGGGTAATAATGGTTCAGGGTAAGGAAGTGAAGAATTAGAAATAAACTTATAGGGCAGTGGGAAAGGGCAGAATACAAGATGGACATCCTGCATATGCAAAACATATATTAATCATAGGGAATACTATTAATATATACTATATGCACATTGTTGATCATATTCTAATTATAAAGCTGTATCATTAAGCTTTTATATAGGTCCCTTCTTCCTTTCTGATGTGTGCTTGCAAAACAATAAGTTTTCCTCTTAGTGTCCCCTTTGCTGTGTCCCATAAATTCTAGTATTTTATATCTTCATTGTCATTTGTTTTGATTTCCTCTTTGATTTCATCTCTGACCCACTGGTTGTTCAGTAGTAAGCAGTTTAATTTCTAGGTGTTGAAGTTTTTCTTCTGTGTCCCTTTGAGTTTCACTTCAATTTCAGTGTCTTGTGATCCGAGAAGGTAGTATGTACAATTTCAATCCTCTTGACTTTATGGAGATATTTTTTATGGCAAGTATGTGGTCTATTCTGGGGAATGACCCAAGTGCATTGGAGAAGAATGTGTATCTAATTTTCTGGGTATGGAGTGTCATATATATATCTACTAGTCCACTTTCTTCCATTTCTCTTTCAGAGCTAGTATATTCCAGTTGGATTATAGTATGGTTGACCTATCAAGGGGTGACAGGGCAGTACTGAAGTCTCCTACTAGTATTGTGCTGCTATTGATATCTTATTTCAGATTTGTCAACAATTATATTAAATACTTTGATAGTCCCTCATTGATTGCATATATATATATATAGAGAGAGTAGTGTTATTTCTTCTTGTTGTTCATATCCTTTGATTAGTACAAAATGTCAATCTTTGTCCCTTATAACTTTTATGAATCTATAGTTTATGTCATCAGATATTAATTTGGCCACTCCAGCTTTTTTAAGGGAACTGTTTGCTTGGATGATTTTCTACAACCTTTGATTTTGAGTCTATGTTTGTTTTGATTACTCAGATGTGTTTCTGAATTCAAAAGTTGAATTCAGCTTTTTCATCCATTTTGTCACTTTGTGTCTTTTAATAGGTGCATTTAGCCATTGATGTTGAAGAGATAATTGTCATGGGATCTAGTGTTAATTTTTTGTAAAAGTTTGGTTTGTCTGTTGGTCTGTGTTGTCATTATATATGTATATATGTATATATATGGAACACTTCATAAATTTACATGTAATCTTTGTGCAGAGGCCATGCTAATCTTCTTGGTATTGTTCCAATTTTAGTATATGTCCTGTTGAAGTGAGCGCTGGTTTGACTCGTCTTAAAGTAGACCTTTCAGTTTTTTTTTTGAGGCTGGTTTTGAGTCAGTAAAGTTTCTGAGCTGCTATTTATCCTTGAAGCTATGTATTCTTCCTTCAGACCTGAAAGTGAGTCTGGCTGAGTGCAGTGTTCTAGGTGAAGTATTCATTTTGTTGAGTTTTGTCGCTATATCTTACTACTGTCTTCTGGCCTTTAGAGTTTCTTGTGACAGGTCTGCTGTAAATTTTAAAGATGCACCTTTGAATGTAATTTCTCTTTTTGATCTTGCTGCTTTCAGTATTCTATCCTTATCTGTGGGATGTGTCATTGTGATTATGTGTGTCTTGGGTACTCTTCTTTGGGTCTCCATTAGCTACTACTGTTTGGGCATGTAGAATTTGGTTACCTTTAGCTCTGGGAGTTTCTCTGTTATGATGACCTTAACTGTCTATTCATCCTGGAGATTTTCTTCCTGAGTCGCTGGGACGCCAATGAGTCTTACATTGTTTCTGTTGAATTTATCAAAGACTTCAATTTTCATCTGTTCATTTTCCTTGAGTATTTTTTTCATTGTCTGATCATTTGCTTTAAGATTCTTTTAAAATCTTTTCTGTTGCTTAGAAATGCTATGAATCTCATCTTCCAGCTCACTAATTCTGTCCTTAGCTTTTGTTACTCTGTTGTAGAGGCTTTCCATTGAGGTTTTCATTTCATTTACTGAGTTTTTCAGTCATTATTTAAGTTTGGAATTTTCTGATTTCTGTCTTTGTGGTCTGTTCAGCTTGCATTCTTTAAGTTTTATGGGCATCCTTCATATTTCTTCTCTGAATTCCTTATCTGAGAAGCTAACTAGGTGGTTGGGACTTTTCAGGTCATCTGATCTGCCATCTTCATTCTTTATGACTGGTGTTGGCTTGCATTGTTTCCCCATTGTCACGATTGTTGTACAATTTTTTTCTACTTGTTATGGTGGAGTTCATTGGCTAGAAGATGCATGTGGTGTGAAGCAGAGTGGCCACTCTCTTCTAGCCCCATCATCCTTGGACGTTCCCAGGCCACCTCCATCTTGCATCTTCTGCCATAGCTTCTGTACTTTGGGTTGGTTTCAAAGCCGCAGTGATGATCAGACAGGTGCCTCTTGCAATGGCATCAGCAGCAGTGACCTGGTCCCTGCTCTATCATTTCTTTTTTTTTTAATTTTTATCTATTTAAACATCTTGATTACATATATGATTGTGATTAGGTTTCAGTCATGTAAAAACACCCCCTTCACCAGTGCAGCATTTCCACCACCAATGTCCCAAATTTCCCTCCATCCCATCCTACCCCCACCTGTACTCTAGACAGGCTTTCCAGTTCCCTCATTCACATGATTGTGGTAGTTCTCTGTGTAGTTGTTTCTATAACTGCACTCACCACTCTTTGTGGTGAGCTTCATAAAGTGAGCTGGAAGTTCCAGCCCTCCTCTCATTGTCTCTGAGGATTGTTGCAAAAATGACTTTTATTTTTCTTAAAACCATAGATGAGTGAGACTATTCTGCGTTCTCTCTCTCTCCCTCTGCCTTATTTCACTCATCATGATAGATTCCATGTACATCTATGTATAGGAAAATTTCATGACTTCATCTCTCCTGAGAGCTACATAATATTCCATTGTGTATATTTACCACAGTTTCTTTAGCCATTCGTATGTTGAAGGGCATCTTGGTTGTTTTCAGAGCCTGACTACTGTGACTAGTGCTGCAATAAATATAGGTGTGAGGAAGGGGTTTTTGTTCTATCATTTTTTCTTTTTTTGGTTTTTGGACCACACCCGGCAGTGCTCAGGGGTTACTCCTGGCTGACTGCTCAGAAATAGCTCCTGGCAGGCACGGGGGACCATATGGGACACCGGGATTCGAATCAACTACCTTTGGTCCTGGATTGGCTGCTTGCAAGGCAAACACCGCTGTGCAATCTCTCCAGGCCCCATGTTCTATCATTTCTTAACACTACCAATATACCTGAACTCCCTTGATGCTTGCCCTTCTCTTTCTCCCCTACACTGTTTCTTTTATTCTCCTCCCTTCACACTAGGGCCAAGGTGATCTATATTTCTTTCCTTTAAATGGTTGCATTTCCTCATTAAGTTATTCTACATACCATGTATAAGGGATATACTTTTATTGAACAACTGGATTTTAAAAAGAAATTTCCACATTCCAAAATATTTGGGCAGGGGTTACTGCTCCTGATTTCAGACTGGTGGCTACTTCAAAAAATTCTATCTCTTAAGGTCAAATGAAAAGAAATCCAGGAAAAAGGTCTTAAAAAGATAATAATTGGCATTGGAAAGTGGATGAGCACTTGACAGCTATTGGCAATATTTTATATTTACAGAAAACTGGCACTTTGTAAATGCCAAGTGGTGCTATTTATGTAGCTGTTTCTCATCAACAGATGTGTGAATTCTATGATTATCACTGATGATATTCAAAGGCATTCAAAATTTCAGATAAACGAAGTAACAGAATTGTGAATACCACAGACCTTGGGCTGCTTCTAATTCATGAAGAGCTGCTGCTCAGATGAGATCAAAGACCTGGGGGTCAGTAACAGGCCTGGACTATTTCCAAGGTATGGCTAAATGACTCCTCTCCTTGATTTTGGACAAGGGAGTGGTGTGAGACAAGTCCTATTATTCAGTGGTTCAGAAGTTTAAGAATTCTGGCCCATGTTGGTCTTGAATTGGAGGTTGATTGATGAGGCCCTGAGCAATGATAGTCTCTACATCATTTTCCAGGGATCCCTTATAGAAATCAGGAGAGGCTGTTTCTAGAGACACATCTAGAATATAAACTGGGAAAACTTATCAAACAATATGCATATTGATTAAAGTCTCTCTATAAGAACCTTTTTTTTTCAGAAGTGGATTCCCCTTCCTATTACCTCCTGACCCTCCATTGAAGTTCAAAAGCTGGGAATCAAATACAAAATCTTTAATTTATAAGTTATAAATGGGCAAATTTCTGGGCAAGTGGGCAAGTGTTAAATTTTTCTGTTCTTTGATTTCGTCATCTGTAATATAGGGAAGATAAAAAGCTATACCAAAGAAAACAATATCTTATCTATCTGCAAATAAGAGAATGAACCAAGTGACAGGACTAGCACCCACCACTATTTGGAAAGCTGTTGTTTCCAGCTTGTGCCTAGAAGAGTGCCATGATAATTTATCTTCCTTTCTCCATTCTGCACCTCTCATTTACAATGAAAAATACATTTTATTCAATTAGATGCATTTAGCATGCATTTGTCTAAATACAACACAAGAAATTTGCTCCCTGAGATGAGTTACTTATTCAGTGTTTGGTATAATCACTTATAAAATATGGATGTTGATATATGTTAGAAAGGAATAGAAGAGAAGCTCCATAACTAATCTTGTAGAGACATCAAAGTGCTAAATCAGCCTAAAGTTTCACAGCTCTCAGTTCAAGATCTCCAAGATTCACAGTAAAAACAGCCCATAGGTGCACAGAAAATCAGAAGAAAAATTACATAGAAGCCCACTAAGCTCAATGAGTGAAAACAATAGCACAGAAGGCTCAACTAAATCTAAGAGCATAGTAAATCCTTAATGACTTTAGTTATATCATAGAGAGGTGCATGTTATAACAATATAAAGCAAATTGTTTTGTGTCTGTTAAAGGGACAGGCTTGAATGAATGGTAGGAAACAGGAGACATTAGTGGAGAGATGGTCACACTTGTTATAGAATTGGTATTGGAACTCTTAATTCCTAAAACAACTGTATTATGAACAACTTTGTAAATCATGGTGTTTAAATAAAGTTTCAGAACGATAAAAGAAAAAGTCACTCGTAAACTGAATTAGGAATTGCAATATTTTTCACAATAACTGAAATGACTATTGGAAGACAGCAGCAACACTTTCCTCTATGGAAGTCTTAGTCCATACATGGGGCAGCAGCTGCAGGCCTTTCTGTTGCCTATGCAGGACATTCTACTAGGTCTCACCACAAAGCTCTGGGGATATTCACCATGGGTGGTGACATTAGATCTAGAAACAGCTGATTCAGGTTCCCAACTCTGCCTACGTAAGTCAGGCAATATTGACCTCCTGTGAGCTTCCATGGACAGCAAGCTCTGTGGATGATGTAGCCTCTTAAGGAACTAAAAAAGTGGACAATGTCACAGCAATTCAAACAGTGGCTATTATAAGACACTCTGAGGCCATCATATCGTTTATGAGTTGGACTGAATCATGAGAACATTTGTCTCATGAAGAAGTGAAAAAGTTGGGGCTGAAGTTAAATATTAACACACAAGGCACTTGTCATTCATGAAGGTGACCCAGGTTCTATCCCTGGCATTCTGTATGGTCCCCTGAGCTCTCCAGGAGTATTTCTGAACACAGAGCCAGGAGTGACTCTTGAGCATTGTTAGTTGTGGCCATAAACCAAACAAAAAAATGAAGTGAAAAAAAGGGCAAGATGTTAAAGGACAAATGATTCATGCATAGGTCTAGCCAGTGGTAGCTCTGGGATGGAAAAACCTACTATCATGAAAATGAAAAACTCAAGACTTTGACATCCTAGAGATTGAAAGCATGATCAGTTTAACTATTGCCTTTTAAATGGTTCTAATGAAATATAATAAATAATCTTAAAAGAATTTTCAAAAGATACTGACATCCTTACCTAGTCACATTCTTTCCTTTGGTGATTAGCTCTAGTGTTAACACTAATTTATTCAGTCCTTAAATTATTGTTATATAATATGTAATAGCTTATTATATATAAAGTTATATAATTTATAACTTATTAAGATAAGCAAAGCAGGATGGCCACCATCTTGATAACCAGATACTATGACTTCCTTTGTATCCTGTTACTAGAAAGCTCACATTGAAGACTATCATGGTCTTCATACCTTACCTCAATGTGAACAAGAAAATCAAGTATATATGAATATACTCAGAATAATTTCTCTTTCTTTTCTTGCTCCTTTAAATATGAAGCTCAGTTAACTTTATAGGAGATGTCTCCGTAAATCATCTTCTTAGTCACGCTGAGTGCTTTCCAGTTTGAATAGATTTCTCTCTGAAGTGATTAATCTATTCACTGCTGAAAGGAAGACAAGGATTCGCTTTTTTTAAAAACCATATTTGGCATAGGAAAAAACCTCTTCCTTTACCAGTAGAGAAGAGTGGATAAATGTGGGAGAAAGGAGGAGGTAAGGGAAGGGAAAACTATGACAATGATAGAGTGTTGTGGTCACTATGAATGAAGACTGAATGCTGAAGGGAGGGAGGTAAAGTAATATACATGATACCTTACCAGTAATAGTATTGTAAACCACAGTGCCCTGAAAGAAAAAGAAAAAAATGTCTGCCATAGAGATAGGCTAAGGGAGTGGAAGGGAAACTGGGAACAATGGTGGAGGGAAATTAACACTGGTGAAGGCATTGGTGTTGAACCATTGAATATCTGAAACCCAATAATAAATATCTTTGTAATTTATGGTGATTAAATTAGAAAAAATAAAAATTTTAGGTGCAGACTTTTCAAGAGTGTTCACATACAAGCAAGAGCTAAGACATGTAAAAAACTGACAGGGACAGCAGCAAAGTGGAGACAAAAGAAAAGAGTGTTCCTAGATATCCAAGGTGGGATGAGCTAGAAAGGCCTGAGAAATGGGGAAAAGATCCATGGGACTGACCTATGGTGATTAGGTGTGAGAAAAGGATGAGTTGAAGATAAATTTGAAGAGGCAGGTTGGGTTAGATCACATAGTGGGGCCCGGGGAGATAGCACAACTGTGTTTGCCTTGCAAGCAACCAATCCAGGACCAAAGGTGGTTGGTTCGAATCCCGGTGTCCCATATTGTCCCCCATACCTGCCAGGAGCTATTTCTGAGCAGATAACCAGGAATAGCTCCTGAGCACAGCCGGGTGTGACCCCCCCCCCAAAAATAAAGATTACATAGTGATTATCCCAGCGTATGTTTCTAAAATATAACCTGAACTACTATGTGGACTACAGTCAGAATGAAGTTCTATATCAAGTAAGGGATGATAGTAACCTGAACCATGGCTCTGTTAGTGTAGACAGAGCAAGAATATTGGATAGATATATATTGTAGGTGAAATAACCAGGATTACTAATGGGTATTGTGGGAAAGAGAGAAATCAAGGATGATTCTCAGGATTCTAGCCTGAGCAATTCAATGATAACGGAAGGCAATTTCTGAATTGGTGAGTCTTCAGAAAAAATAGTTTTCACAAGTGAATTAAAGATTCTTGCTTTTCAAAAACTCATAGCCTATTATAAATTACATTTTAATTTCTTGTCAATCCATGATTCTGATTCAACAAAGTGCTGAATTGCTGAGAAATATATGAAAAACACAACATGATTACATGTACATAGGCATATATCACATTTTATATAATTGTGCCAGATATATTGAAACATTTTCCTATTTTTTATTTATTTTAAAATTTTAATGTTGGGGTAACACTGAATGGTTTTTTTTAATGGTTTGTTTAATGGTCCACATTAAAGCCTTACTCCTGGCCCTATATTTCAAGATTATTCCTGTGAGATTCAGGGAACCCTGAACATTGAGGATTGAATCTGACTGCACACACAGCAAGAATTCTGTCTACTGTGCTATCACTACAGTCCGCCTACTGTATTAAATAAAGTATTTGAGTATATAAATATGTATTTACTGTGTGTACATTCAGATGTGTTTTATGTATATACAAGTGTGGGAGTAAAATGACTGTCTAGGACATCTACTTTAGAGGAAACAAATCTCAAGATGCTTCAAGTCAAGTCAACTCTGCAGAATAAAAGCAATTAAGTAAATGAACCTGGGCCTATGCCCAGGGAGGGGTGAGAAGGTTCAGCAAAAGTCAAAACAGCTGGTCCTGTTGTCACAGCTTGAGTTGCTGAAAACCAACTACCCAAATACACATCAATCTTGATCCCCGGAGTCATTAGCACAAAGGAAAAGAGAGTTCTAACATATTTAAGGAGGAAAATAAGAGCTCTGCAGCCTTCCACCTTTGGGGATAAAAGAGAACAATCTGAGTGTTAGTGAAATAGCTGGTTCCATGATTTGATTTGAAATATGGCCTTGGGCAAGGAGCAGGGAACCGTAAATATTCTGAGGGCATGTACTTAGAACTAGTGAAAAGCATGACAGTCAAAGGCCCAAGAAGGAGGTCACACTTGTGGACTTGTTTTGAGATTTCTAGGTGAAAGAACATTGCACCAAGACAACTTTTTGCAGCCAATTTCTGGGTTCTTATAAGAAATATGAAGAGTATATTAAGAAATAAGACTGTTAAGTAGAGGACATGCCTCCTGAGAGCAAAGGTCTGGGTAACTGAGTATCACCTGAAGCTCTAGCTTATAGACATGGAAGGATTGATGGTTAAGAGTTTATCCCAAATGTCCTCTGAATCAGTTCTTAGGAAAATGTTCCTAAATTTCCCAGTGAAAGTAGTGTAAACTGGAGTCTTTGGGGGCAGGGTTTAAGAGGCTTGAAATCTTTAAGATGTAGACAAATCACACTCTGGAAAAGCTTCAGGAATCTTTAATGAAAGCAAGATCTGATCTTCAGGAAGGGAGGGGTTACTGTGCAATCACCTAGGACAAAGAGACAGGCTTCCTTTCCTTTAGGTAGGACAAAGAGACAGGCTTCCTTTCCTTTAGGTAGATGGGTTATGAAATCCCCAAATCTCACCCTTGCTGAACTTAACTAATAATGTGTTTGAGTCTCTAGGTTTGGTTGCTAAAACTATGTTATTCAAAAGAAAATAATCCTTCCTGGAAAGAATTGAACACAGAGAACACTGTGATTGTCATTAGTGATGTTACTCGTTCATCACTCTTTGTACACAGAGATCTCTGAGTCACTGTAAAATTATGAATCAGACACATATCTTCAGTGGAGGGTCTCTACTTTTCGTTTTTTGGTTTTTGGGCCACATCCAGTGATGCTCAGGGGTTACTCCTGGCTATGGGCTCAGAAGTCACTCCTGGCTTAGGGGACCATATGGGAACCAGGGGATCGAACCGCGGTCCATCCTAGGCAAGCGCAGGAACCTTCCCTCCAGCGCCATCACCCGGCCCCCATACTTTTCATTGGATCTTTGCAATGTCCAAGTAACCTGGGCATTACTGACATTTTGAAGAGAGGTGAGGCACATTGGAATATGTAACCACTGTATTCTTCCCTTAAATTGTTCTCACGGCCTTTTAAGCAGCAGTTCCGGAATATTTAAGTCAGTAAGCTTGTCTCAAAGAAGGCTCATCTTCAAAATCTCATCCCATGACACTTAGAACTGATTGAATTCCTAGATCCTGATGAAAACTTGAAAACGTTATATTGTTTTGACCAATGATCTGTTACTAGCTCAGTGAACTGACTCTGCATTCGGCCAAGAAAGTAACCAGACTTTGTCCACTCATTGATGCATACAATGTACCTTCAGTGAGCAACTCAGACATGCAAGATTCCATGCTGGGCATTACAAAATGACAAGGTAACTATGGAGGGGTCAGTTATCAGAGTATAAAGGTAGAAGGAAGACACATTATTCACATAACATATATGGTATTTTATAAAAGAGGGCTCTATGCATGAAATCCTTAGGAGATGAATAGTTAAGAAAATTATTTAAAGTGAACATTTCTGGCAGGAGAACTAAACCACACAACCAAACTTTAAAAATCTGCTTGTCTAAGAAGGAGGCAGTCTGGGGTGTTGGTTGGAGAGAACCTGGGGACACTGAAGGAAGTAAGTTGGTAGGCAGTGGAACTGGTACTAGAACAAGAATATGCCTAAAACTCAATGATGAATGACTTTGTAAATCATGGTGTCTTAATAAAAAATAAATGAGATTTCTCAATAATGGCAGAGATGAGCAAATGTGAGGTTCTACTTTTCCTTGTGCATGTCAGTATAGGCTTCTGAAAGGATAAAGTTTCAAGTTGGTATCAGAGAAGAACAATCTTTTTAACAAGACCATGATATATGGGGATACAAAAGAGGGGAAAGACCAAATGGGGATAAAGGAGAATAGGGATAATAATTGGGATATGGATGTTGGTGGTACTATGAAGTAATGACAATGACAAATAATTACTTCCTCTATGCCAGGTCCTGCTCTAGGGACTTGGTATAGATTTCTTCTCTGTCATTCAGAGAGCTCCCTCAAGCAACGGTTTTATTTATTTATTTATTTTGTCTCAGGGAAATCAAGGAAAACCAAGGCTTAGAAAAGCCAAATATTGCCTTAAGCAATATCCCCGAAACGTTGTGAAGCTGGGGTTTAAATTCCATAAGTGTGGTTCTGAAATCCACTTTATGTTTTTCAGGTTACACTGAGCTATGATAGAGGACCTTTCTGGGGAGAATTCTGAACAGTGCACCACTTGGACACAGCTATTCAAACATTGATCTGGTGCTAGAAGCACTTAATTTTGATTTTAAGGAAAGAGAGTAAAACGCAGATCATTTTGATGACCACTATCCAGAGAGAGGGACCTGAAGATCCAGTAACTTGATAAAAATAAAGAGTTAAAATAGTTAAGATTTACATGGCCAGAAAGATACTATGGTGGGTAGGGCATTTGCCTAGCACACAATCTGGATTTTATCCTGGTAACCCATACAGTTTTCCAAGCACTGCCAGGAATAATTACTGAGTGCAGAGCAAGGTGAACGTCCTGAGCATCACTTGGTGTAGCCTTGAAAGAAAAGCAAAAAGACAGTATTTTCTTGTGCCTATTATGTACTAGGTACTAGATTAAGACTGTTATCTATTCTTGGAAGGGAAGCTTAAAATGAAGCCTTTTCTTATGGAAAAAAGGTAGCAAAGACACTCCTGAAAGCAGAGGAAAAGAATACAAAGTGAATACCCTACTCCACATTTGAACTCATAAGATAGGTGCTTTCTTAATTCCTAGGCACAGATGGAAAAACTGAAGCCCATAATGCTAATAACTACACAGTTGGAATCTGGTAGAGCTAGAATTTTGCAGTCTTTTTTAAAAAAATAGTCCAAGGCCTTCTGTCCTTCATACTATTTCTTAATATAGTCCAGAGGGCTCTTGTCCTTCATACCATTCCTCAGATATGACAGAACAGAATTAGTCCAATAAACCATAAGGGAACAGAAGCATTTATAAGTTAACCCTGCTCTGTCAAGGGCTTCTTATGAATTCTTTAGAGCTCTACCTGTCTTCTAGTAGAATGAGCTCTGAGATCACAGAAAAATCCCAGAGTTGCAGTGAGTAGGAGTCTGGCAGCACATGAATATTGGAAGTTCCATAGGATAGCCTTATGATGTTACCTATGTAGAGCCAAGTGTAGCCAAGAACATTGAAAACCTGCCTTCGGGACTCCTCATTATAATCTGATGGGATGAGTGCCTGGTGCTTTATTTAGTTCAAGATAGATGAAGACACTAAACTAGGCAAGGCAAGCAACTTGTCACAGTGGCTTTGTAGCAGCAAGTGAAAACCCAGGCCTGACACTCGGGTGGGTTTTATTCAAAGAGCATGTTTTAGTCTATCTAGCCTACTCTCTAATTCATCAGCTTGCTCTGTGCAGTCTATGGGCCCAGTGGTTCAAAACAGTTCTGAATTATTCTGAGTTATGCCTTGTGAACAAAAAAGGGAGGGAGTAAGTTAAGATTTATGGAAATATAATTTACTCTCTTAGTTGCTAATACTCTCTGGACACCAATTTTAGCTTTGTGTTGACACTGACAAATTTGGGATATGCTCAGCACTTTTCTAAGAGTAAACAGCAAATTCCACAAGCTGCTCTAATCCTTTTTTCCTTCCAGGGTGAAATCTCTAAACTAAACATGTCTTCCCAGCAAGTGAGTTATTGCTGGGACCTTTCTGATCAGGTCATGTAGGTACCCTTAAATTTTAAATTTTAAAATGCCTGTAGCATACCATTTTCTCAGAGTCCAGGTTCTAAGCAGAAGATCTCTGTTTCCCCTACCCATCAAGAATCTTCTGTCCTGTTCACAAGGATGGCACTCTCTCTGAATAGACATGACTCAGGTCAGAAGAGTTACATTGTGTGGGCTAAGCATGATTGACTGGCTCTTAGGAGAGTGAAGTGTTTGGGAGAAGATAATTACATTTGAAGATTACATTTTTAAGCTCCGGTATGTGTTTCCACTTTAAGTTTGCATATATTGAGGTCAGGAATTATGTGAAATTATTCCAATTATTAAACTGTTTGGTGACGTATATAGGGTTTCTTATCTGCTGTCCTTCCACCTTGCTGAATATTCTGGGGCCACCCATGGCCTTCTCTGCAACCTGTTAGTTCAAATAATTAAACCCAGGATCCCGCTTAAGAGAAAAGAGTAAGAGAAAGATATTTCTGTTGGCCAATATCCTTTTTCCAGGTCATCTTTCTTTTTTATTTAAAATTGACAACACCAGCAAAGATGCTGAATTAGAATTCATCTCTAAGTATTGTAGTGTATACAAAGTATACACTACAAAGTATGGATATTTAAAGTTATAATTTAAATTAAAGTATACACTACAAAATATGGGTATTTAACATTATCATAAGTTAAATGAAATTAAATAAAAAGAAATCACTTTTGGTCATGTTAAATACAGTTCAAATACTCCAGAGCCACTTATGACCTGCAATAATTACACTGGATGGCCAAATAGAGAACATTTTCATTGGCATACAAAGCTCTGTTTAGTGCTAGCCTATGTCTATAAAGTCCAGTCAAAAAAGCTAAACAATAGCTTTGGAGAGACAAAAATAGTCCTAAGGCAGACATGAACCATGACTTTTGATATATAGAACTGCCTCTTCAACTTCTGGAGGGGTGGAGGAGAAGGAAGGAGCAGGAGGAAACTTTCTCCACCTGCAGCTGGATCCCCTGACTCACTTGCCCCACAGAATGGGTCATTGCATTTATTAGTTTACTCTTTGGCTCTTAACAAAGGCAATCTGGGCTTCATAGCAGGGAGAATATTCAAAGAAACCAGTCCTCTATATAATCAAATTAAACAGCAATGATAATTGGAAGAAGCTTAAGCCCCAAATAAATGCCAACCCATTATTTGGTAAAGCCATGGCAGAAGACTCCCTCTCCAGGATTGAAAGGGGGAAAGAAAGCTCAGGAGGGATGTAGCCCTTTCCATTTAGGACTTTGGCTCTCTTGAAGATACTCCATTGCCCCAAAAGCATCTTCAAGAACACAACCAAATTTACCAAATTTACCTTTCCCTCTGGTTAGAGTTGATGATAGAATTTGCTGAGCCCAGATTAGACTGCAAGAGCTTGTCTCTTGAAAGAAGTCCTGCATCTTGCTCACCTGAGTAGTTAAAACTTGAATCCTTAGGAGCCGGGAGGTGGCGCAGGAGGTAATGTGCCTGCTGCCTTGCCTAGGACGGACCACGGTTCGATCCCCTGGTTCCCATATGGTCCCCCGTGCCTGCCAGGAGCGACTTCTGAGTGCATAGCCAGGAGTAACCCCTGAGCATCACTGGGTGTGGCCCAAAAACAAAAACAAAAACTTGAATCCTGACTGGTACAATCCCATTGATTGTTAGAGACCCACAATTAGGGGAAAAACAATCAGATCACATTAGAGACTTCTAGGGACTGCAAAATTAAGAACAGTGAACAGTCTAGGCAGAGAGTGTGCAAGTGGAACAGGTGATGCCAGGTAAAGTGAAGGTCTACATGGGTGTAGAAGGACAGAGGACATGTAATGTGGCCGGCAGGGACAAAAGGTATAGGAGATACATTTCGGAATATTCTGGTATTGGCTTAGGTTGGGAATATCACAACTCCAGGGAATCCAAATAGAGAAAGACAAAAACCCCAGAAGAAGAATACTTGAATAATCTTTCTCCTTCCTCCCTGTGTCTCAATCACATTTTATCACCTCTATTTTGGAGCTCTTCCAATTCGTTTCTTCTTCAGTTTTGGGAAGCATGACACCTCTACATTTGGGGTAGCAAGACAGAAAGGAGAAAATTCTAAAGTTTGAAAAGCTATTCTGAAAGGTGCATTTAATCTTAGAGATTATCTTTTATCTCAAATTGACAATATATGGTCTTGTTCTCACTTTCTAAATAAAACAAGTTTACTTCACTAAAACAAACAAAGCAAAAGGCAGATCTGGAAGAGAAGAACATGTATAAGCAAACTTAAAAGACATGTTTCTCTAGTTCCCACTGGTTTAGGGGTGGGGGAAAGGATAACAAATGGGGAGAATATGGACAGACAAAGGGCTAGGAGAGTCCATCAACCTTGGAGTGAAGTTCTGGACAGTATCAGGAGTGCCTCAAGGACTGACCACTGCAGTTCTTATCATTACTGAAGAATCTTCATGCTCAGGAACTCAGACCAAAAATCTGCTATCCTTCCCAAATGACCTATCTTGTGAAGAGCTGTGGAGAAGGCACCATTCAGGGTTGGGAAGTGCAGCTAATATATATTTTCCAAAGGTAAGAGAGAAAAGGTATCCCAGGTAGAAGAAGAAAGCTCATGATCAATGATTTAGAGATTTGAAAATGTAGAGGTTCGGAGTGAGCAGAAACAAAGGAAGGAATGAAAGGAACTCATTTGGAAGCACCACAAGATAATGTAGCTATTATAAATAGTGATTCAATGAACTTAAGAGAGCAGAAGACTTGTATAGTCTGTGTTATTGGGTCTCTAGGGTATATTCCCAGGAACAGCATTGCTGAATAGAATGATAGCTCAATTTCTAGTGTTCTGAGAAATGTTCATTTTATTTTCCTAAAAGTCTGGATCAGTCAACACTACCACTAGCAATGAATGAGAGTCCCTTTCTCCCTGTATAGGCACCAACACAAGTTGCTTTTGGGTTTTTTTTTTTTTGATGTGTGCCAGTCTCTTTGGTATAAGATAATATAAATTGCTGTTTTGACTTGCATCTTGCTGATGATTAATGATATGAAACATTTTTTTTCGTGTGTCTTATGACTAAGAACAGATGGATGGAAAAAAGAAAGTATGGTACATCTGTAAGATGGGATTCTATGTAGCTTCTAGGAAACATGAAGTTATGAAATTTGCTTATACATGGATAGACATAGAGAGTATTGTAAGGCTTTCAGGTAGTTGCCACCTCTATCAGGAGAGGGTCAGTCATGATTGAAGACACTAGATAATGGTTGGATCTGGGAAAGAAAAACAGGATGTTTGCCCATACAGTTTGGAATAGCAGGATGTTGGCCCATACTCACAAGGTCTGACCACAGTAAGATCCCAACAGACTTGTTTGCAAGGTCAATGGAGAATTTACAACATAACCAAGGACACAATAGCACATACCTTTTCCAGCCCTATACTCTTTTCAGTGAGGTACAAGCTATATAAAACCATGCTGCAGGCTGCAGGTGGGTACAATTATGGCAGTCTCTGCAGAGACTCAGACCTTCCCTGGACTGCTTCTCAATAAAGACCCCAGTTGGTCAAATCAGTCTCTGCCTGACTCTTCTATCTCAACACCTTTTTTATAACTTTATTTAAACACCTAGATTACAAGCATGATTGTAGTTGGGTTTCAGTCATATAAGAACAACCACCTTCACCAGTGCAACATTCCCATCACCAATGTCCCAAATCCCCCTTTGCCCCACCCCACACCGCGTGTATTTGAGACAGACTTTTTACTTTTTTCATTCATTCACTTTGTTATGATAGTTGTGAGTGTAGTTATTTCTCTAACTGCACCCACCACTCTTTGTGGTGAGTTTCATATTGTGAACTGGACCTTCCAGCATTCATTTCTATTGTCTCTGAGAATAATTACAAAAATGTCTCTTGTTTTCTTAAAACCAATAGATGAGTGATACTATTCTGGGTCTATCTCTCTCCCTCTGACTTATGTCACTCAGCATAATAAATTTCAATAACATCCATGTAATCTCAGCACCTTTTAAATATGATGTTAAGTGAAATTAGTCAGAGGAGGCAGATAGGGATAGAATGATAGCATCCATTCATGGAATATAAAAACCAATGATATTAGTACCTATACAATATAAATGATTGGGAATGGTGCAGTTAAGACAATGAAGGGACCATTATGACAATAAGAGCTGGAAATAATCACTTTGGAATAGAAATCACTTTGGAGTTGAAAGGAAGTAAAATGAGATGTGTGATACCCTTTCAGTAACAGTATACAAATATGGTACCTAAGAGACAAAAGGGAAAAGAAAAGGAACTATAGAGATAGAGAGACAGAGACAGAGACAGACAGAAGAAAATTATCTGCGATAAAGGGAGGCTTGGTATGTGTGTGTGGGCACTAGGAAGGTAACAGGGGAAATTGGTGTGGGGAAATGAATACTGGTGAAGGGATGGGTGTTGGAATATTGTATAACCAAAACTCAATTATCAACAACATATTAACTGCATATTACTGTGATTTAATTAAAGAAAAAAAGATAACTCAGTTACTTTCCAATTTGGAGGCCCTGGGAAGCAGATTTCTGTATTCACACTCTCTCCTATTTAATAAGATCAGAAAATTGGGGCCCAGGAGATAGCATGGAGGTAAGGCATTTGCCTTTCATGCAAAAGGTCAT
>PVKC010001204.1:0-53137 GCA_004027635.1 Crocidura indochinensis | reverse complement strand
CTTCAATGTTTAAGTTGTAACCTAAGTCTTATGTCTTTAGATTATATTATGTGCTGCTAAAAAATAGTATGTACTACAATCTGGAGATTTGGGGGACAAAGTAATTGTACATGGGCTCTGTTTTGTTTTTCTTGTTTATTGCTGAAAGTTCAAGACTGAGATATCATCGATGGGACTACTGAGAATTCTGTTTATGCGTAATTGTCCTTCCACTGTTACTTTACCCTTTCCTCTTTCTTTGCATCTCTGTTCTCATAATAATAAAAAATTAAAAAAAAAAAAGAAGCCACACATGGTGGTTAGGGCCTTATAATAAAGCTGGATTACTCCTAAAACTTCATGACTGCTTATTTCAACTTTTCTAAACTTTTCTAAACTGGAAGCCTAATATCTGTCTTTAAAAGTATCTGTATAATCAGCATCAGATTTGAATATTTTTCTATTCTAGAATTCACAATTAGAAAATATATACTAGTTAGCTTGATATAAATCATTTTAAAAATAATTTTGAGTATCACATCCCTAAAGTGGATTGTGGGGGTCAAGTGTTCACAATCATATTCTGAGAAAAAATTATAATATGTATATTCATGTTTAATAAAGAATACTCTCTTATTTCACATCTAGAACATAAAAACTTCATAGGCAAAAGTTTATAGAGCACATATTTCAGATCATTTTATCACTGAAATAAAAAATAACAAATCATAACAGATAGTTTTACCAGTAACGAATGTTAGTTAAAATTCTAATTTATCTCATTTTAATTTGGGAAATTATTTATAAGTTATATTAAATACTCTTTTAAACAATTCCTAGTTTATCAGATGTTAGTTAAAATTGAGGAACGATTAATTCTAAAGTAAACATAAATCCAAAGATCCAGATTGAAAACATGGATGGTATATTCAGGGCCCAGGGTTCAATCCTAGCACTGCATGGCCTTTTAAGCACCATCAAGAATAGCCTTGGTGGCCTATTATACTCTTTGAAGTATAATCGAGGAATGAAGATCTTGCTGCTACACATAAAACTTCTGGGAAAAAATGGAAAATCTTAAGCCAAAAGAAGAAGAATAGTATCACTTATATGTAGCACTTAGTAAAACTGGATGAAGAAATAAAATGATTTAAAGTGGGGCATGCCTACAGCCCCATAGTATAATGAGAATAAATAAAAAAATATAGAGTGAAAGGGAAGAGAGTCAGATGAGAAATAACAGGGGCAAAGGGTCAAGGAGACATAGATACATTGATGACTGTTAAGGAATGATAGACCTAAACCTAACTATATAAGCCACTGAAATGAAGCGACACAACTTGAACAATGGAACTTTAAAAGGTGACTGTCAAAATGACAGGAGGGGGAGGGTCATAGGCAGGACCTTGAGTACACTGGTGTAGGGAAGTTGACACTGAAGGTAGGACTGGTGCTGGAACCATTGTATGTCTGAACTCAAATATAAATAACTTTGTAACTATGGTATTTTCATTAAAAAATAATTAACGATAAAGTACGGTATATTCCACAGCAAATTATGGAGCATCTCAAAAAATTATAAATAGATCATATATGCATACTGTTGAACAGTAGATTGTATGTTCCACAATCCCCAAAAAGGGAGAGGAATTCCCATGCCCCCTGTCTGGGTAGGACAAGAGACGAAGGTCTGGCAGCAACTTAATACAGGAAATAATCCACACACAATTGGAAAGGAATAGCAGGCCAGAAACTAGCACCGTATATCCATAAGCCAGTCACTCCACTATGTGAAACCACGAGCCAAGATGTTAGCTGCTCCTCCAGGACACCTGAGTAGCCTTTATTGGGATAAACAGAGCCCACTCCCAAAGGGAGGGGGGAAAGCCAAATGAGGAGGCAATGGGAAAACATCTTTTTAGCAGGAAAACCAAAATGACCAATTGAGAGAAATCTAATTAGAAGGCAATATGAGGACCAATCCAAAGGCCTCTACCAACAATAAATCAATGTGGAGAAAACATAAGAATAAAAATCAGGGGGTGGAGCAGTAGAGCAGTGGTAGGGCATTTGCCTAGCAGGTGGATGACCCAAGACAAACCTTTGTTCAATCCCCAGGCATCTCATAAGGTTTTCCAAACCAGGAGCAATTTCTGAGTGCATAGCCCGGAGTAACCCCTGAGTGTCACCACATGTGGCCCAAAAATAAATAAATAAATAAATTTCCTGAGCACATTTCTTGCATGATGTTAAACCAAAGCACATATTACACTTACAAAAAAAAGTCGACAAAGATGTTCACTCAAAAATCAGCAATGATTATTTCTGAATATTGTAATTGTTGTATAAATTATGATTGCTTTTCTTTGTATTATGATTATTTTTTCTGTTTTAGGGGCTATCAAAATTGTTCCATACATGTTACTTTTATTTTTAAAAAGAGGAAGCCTATGTTATAGAAATCTATGTTAAATTTTATGACATAGAAATCTATATACTAATTATAAAAATATTTTGTAGCATGGTTTGGTTTTTTTAAAGTATATATAAGCATGGAGCTTTATACTCCCAACATTATAAAAATAAAGTACATATATATTATATATACATAATAATATGACTATTAAATTTTTCAATGAGGGGCCAGAGAGATAGCACAGCATTAGGGCATTTGCATTGTATGCGGCCAACCCAGAATGGATCTGATTCGATTCCAGGCAACCCCCAGCCTGCCAGGGGTGATTTCTGAGGCAGAGCCAGGAGTAACCCCTGAGCACTGCTGGGTATGGCCCAGAAACCAATCAATCAATGAATCAATAAATAAAGTTTAATTGTACATGGGTTCAGTTTTGTTTTTCTTAATGTTCTTTGACTGAAAGTTCAAGGCTGGGATATCATCGATGGGACTACTGAGAATTCTGTTTATGGGTGACTGTGCTTCCACTGTAACTTTACCCTGTCCTCTTTCTTTGCATCTTTGTTCTCGTAGTTAAAAGAAAAAAATAATAAAAAATAAATTAAAAAAATAAAATAAAGTTTAAAAAATTTTTTCAATGAATAGAAAAATCTATAAATGTTTTTCTGCTTATTACAAGTTTTGATTTTTCTGTGAATCTTATGCATTAAAGTGTTTTAAAGAATAAATAAAAAGAATTTCTAAAGGAGATGTACATAATTATAATATACCATCATCTCAAACAAAATAAATCTATAAAAACAACTGTATTATAAACAATCTTGGAAACCAGTGTTTAGATAAAGTAATTTTTAAAAATCTAAAAATAAATCTATAGAAAATAAATACGAGAGTGAAATCATAACAACATTTTAATAGAAAAGTGAAAAACTATAAAAACAGTAGAAGAAGCTGTTCCTTCACTGTCAACTGATGACCTCTCTAGACCTGTGGTTAGTAATAAGCCTACCTGTCTTCAATGCCGTGTCCCCGTTTCCCTCATAGAGCTGCCTCTGAGCCAATATGAAGAAGTGATAAGCCTCAGCCCCTCTCCAAGGATTATCCGTGAATCGACAACTGGTAGACAGAACTTCCTCTTCCAGCAATCCAGCCAAAGCAGAGGTGGCCTAAAAGCAGAGTAGGCCGATATTTGTGCCAACATGAAAAAGCAGGATTATTCCTTCAGGAAGTAACTTCTATTATATATTCAAATATCTACACAAGCAGTTTATCATTACAGAACTCTTAGAATAAACTTAAATTTCTCTTATTACTCAAAATTTTTTTGATTTTTAATTGGCTTTGCACTCAGAAATTGCCCCTGGTAAACTGGGGGATCACTTGGGATGCCAAGAATTGAACTGGGTCCCTCCCGGGTCTGCCCCTTACAAGGCAAACGCCCCACGTTGTGCTATCTCTCTGGCCCCCTTATTACTCAAATTTTGTGAAACTGATATGTTCAGGATTTTTCTCAGCTCTGCTAAGGAGTAACTGTGAATAAATTTGGAAGATCTTTAAAGTGTACAGCATGGTGCTTTAATAAATGCATACATTATGAGAGGATTGCTCCATGATAGGATCAAATTTAACACAGACTGGCTAATCAGAGACTCATTGCAGATTAAAGTAATTAACATACTATAGAAATATTTTCCAGACTCATTAATTACAAAGGATTTTTAAATATATAATTAAAAACTACAAGTTTTTTTAATAGAGAAAAAAAAACAACTGTTGGGTCTGGAGCAATAGTCCAGCAGGGTGTTTGTTTGCCTTGCATTCAACCCAGAGAGTTCAATCCAGAGATCCTAAATGGGCCTCCAAACACTGCTAAGAATAATTCCCGAGTATTATTGGGTGTGGCCCAAAATACAAAAATGAAGAAAAAATAAAAATGGTTATGGGATTAGAGCTATAGTACAGCAATTAGCGTGCTTATCTTACATGCAGCCAACCAGGGTCTAATTCCAGGCATTCCTTAAGGTCTCTTGAATCCTGTCCTGCTGTCCTGCCTTGAATAATCCCTGAGTACAGAGCCAGGAATGAGCCCTGAGCATCGCTAGCTATGGGCCCAGAACAAACAAACAAAAAACTTCATAAGAAATTTCTAAGTTTAAATGCAAGTCATTACTGGAGAGAGTACAAGCGAGTGGGGCACCTTTTGCCTGGCACATGGGCAACCCAGGTTTCAGTCCTAGGCATCCATATGGTCCCTCAGTATTGCCATGAGTAATTAATTAGTGTAAAGCCAAAAGTAACCTCTGAGCATTGCCAGGAATTGCCGCAAAACAGGAAAAAAAAAAAGTTCTAAAGCCATCCTGTTCCTCACAGTTTAATAAATGCAAAAGAGATGATTAAAGGCCATGTTAATAAGAAGTGCAATCTTTTTCGATCCTTAATATTTCAAATGTTTTAATGTTTTTCAGTGTTGAACCTTACCTCAGAATTCTTTCCTTTAACTTTCCCTCGTTGGGCATTTTTCATTTGTTCATGGTACTGCTCTATAAGTAAAGCTGATAGTACATACAGCTTCTTAACTCGCAAGGGTTTAGTTCTTTTCTTTGCCTCTTCATCTGCAATCTTTTAACATTTAAATAATTAGAATGATGACATTTCTTGGCTATTTATACAAATATAATAATTTCTGAAATTGGAGTTTCTAAATCAGAAAGAAAATCAGTAGAATGGAACGCGAATACCACCCAGGTGTATTTAAAATGCAATTTTCTTTCCTAAGTACTTGTTTTATCTTAGTATTTAACCCACAGAGTTAAAATTTGTAACAAATGCTAAGTAAAAATGAAGGACTCTTTTCCATAATAAAGGCGTTATTAAAATAATGTTTAAAATACACAAAGAGAGGGCCCGCGAGGTGGTGCTAGAGGCAAGGTGTCTGCCTTGCAAGCGCTAGCCAAAGAAGGTCCGTGGTTTGATCCCCCGGCATCCCATATGGTCCCCCCAAGCCAGGGCCAATTTCTGAGTGCTTAGTCAGGAGTAACCCCTGAGCATCAAACGGGTGTGGCCCAACAAAACAAAACAAAAAAATAAATAAATAATGGGGCCGGGTGGTGGCGCTGGAGGTAAGGTGCCTGCCTTGCCTGCGCTAACCTAGGACGGACCGCGGTTCGATCCCCCAGTTCCCCATATGGTCCCCTGTGCCTGCCAGGAGCGACTTCTGAGCAAATAACCAGGAGTAACCCCTGAGCGTCACCAGGTGTGGTCTAAAAACCCAAAAAAAATTAAAAAATAAAAATAAATAAATAAATAAATAAAATACACAAAGAGGCTGACCTTAACTTGGCACATTCTTTAGGAATTTTCATTTATTTTAACCAATATGAGATAAGTATTTCCTTCTTCATTCAAGAGGAATATGCTGGACTAGACTAAATTTGATCAAGCTAGACTAGAATAGATTAACACAAACTAGAAAACACATAGACATTAATACTGACTAATCACTTCTATCGAAATGTGGATTATGAAATTGTAGCAACTTTAAAACTCATACATGTAAAAAGAACTCACAATTCTATTACTTACTGAACACATTCCCAATTAAGAAAACTTATGGCCTCTGAAAATTCTGTAATTTCTTTGATAACTTCACTCTTATGACACAATTAGGCATCAATGAGGGACTAATATTAGTAACTATGGTATTAAGAGGTAATAATAGCAAATAATATTTGTTTCTTAGTTATAGCACATACTTAGGGTAACGTTTATATAATAAGAGGGATTTGGTATCACACACTTTCTTTGCTTCCAAAGAAAGTTAAAAATATGTTCCTTAGTATATTATAAGATACTGGCAAATAGGCCAGATCAACTACTTACCACTATTGTCACATTACCTTAAACATCAGTTTAGCAGCATCATAAAAGTAGTTGGCTTTCCGATAGAGTTCTATGGCATCGAGAGTTTTATTCTTTTCCAATAAATGGGATGCATATCTAGCTAAGAGGGATCCAATTTCTTTCATACTATGATTTTTAGCCAATTCAACAGCTTTATTCCACTGGGGGAAAAATACATCATTCAGTAATAAGTGATAAATTTCACAAAATAAAGTTTTACGTTTGTAACAATACCTCAAAATTAAAAACTGGCATATGTTTTTAAAAATTACCTAGAATCAGGGCAACTCTAGCTTTTATATGTTAGCCATGTGTCAAAATGATTAAACAATATCAGAATTTGATTTGCTTCAGAAGTTTATCTGAAAAGGAGAGCTTCAACATCTACAATTAGCTTTAACTTACAATCCAAGTTTTGCAATAAAACATGAGGAGAAATAAGATATATTTGTTTATAGCATAGCAAAATATGCAATTTCAATTAAGAAATTATATCGTTTAACCTGTTATTTTTATAAAACATATAGAAACTATACAAAGCATTTTAATATAAAAAGAATATATTTGATAACCAAGCACTTCTATAATTCTATATTTAATTTCTGTTAAATTCTAGACCTTATAACTGTTAATACATGTTTTCCATACAGGGAAAGGGAAATAGATTTGCCAAAGTAAATATTGATAAAGTAACTCAATTCCTTCCTTTTGCAATGACCATTAACTGATCCTGCTCTGGAAACGAACCCAGCACTAATAAAATGCAGAAAATTGTGAAAATTGCTTCCAGACAAAAGCCTGTCACAGGAAAAGCTCTGGCCTATTCATGCTTCCATATTGAGTTAGTTATGTCTGGGAGCCACCTCTTACGGTAGCACTTTGAAAAGAAAGAGCAAATTCCAACATTTTTTTAGTGCTAAACTAAGGAAAATAATTTTACTCATTTGCCTCTTTTTCTTAACGACCTTCTCAAGCTCTCCCACCTTTATTTTATCAAGAGACTTTTAAGGATTTAACTTTTCAGTTCCTTACTTGGTTGAGATGTACACAGGTGTCCACTGCTGCTTTTGGTTGACTACACTTCAGAAATGCAGCCACTGCCTGTTCACACATTCCAACTCTCACGAACATTTGTGCTATTTCCTGGAAGGACAAAGCGATTCTATCAGATTTCACAAACCATAGACATCACTTACATTTTAATTTGTAACATTCCAGAGGGACAAATGAGCATTAAATTTACTGATGGTTAAATGAGCATTAAAGTTACATATGGACAGAAACTACAAGTGAAAAAGGACACTACGGCATCCCCTTATGTACAGTCAGTGTTTCTCTGGTTCATGCTTTGGGTCTGATTTTTGACACAAATCGATACTGAAGATACTGTTCTCTTCTTTCTCGAGTTCTGTAGTTTACAGAAATGTCAAGTTCTCAAATAAACCCCAATTAGTCTACTGGGTGAAAAAAAACTTGAAAGCAATTCATTAACTCAATAGTAATGATTAATTAGAGGCATTCACAGACCTCTCAAATACCTTTATAGAGAAATGTACCAGATACTGTAGCTGGCCCTTCATCAGTTCAGGAAGATGGTTGAAATTGTGGCTCCCTTGGAGGCTTGGGCAGGAAGGGATCATAGTAAAACTTATCATACCTTGATGATCAGTAAAATGCTCCAATTTGAAAATATTCCTTTTTTTTTCCCTTATTTTCCCAATGAGTAAGTATCTTGATGGCAGAATTTTTCCCCTCACCTTTACCTCTCTAATTGTTGGGGTATGAAGTATAAAAGTATGTTTTGTGAGCCCAGAGAGATAGCGCAGTGGCATTTGCCTTGCAAGCAGCCAATCCAGGACCAAAGGTGGTTGGTTCGAATCCGGTGTCCCATATGGTCCCCGGTGCCTGCCAGGAGCTATTTCTGAGCAGACAGCCAGGAGTAACCCCTGAGCACCACTGGGTATGGCCCAAAAACAAACAAACAAAAAAGTATGTTTTGTACCCAACTAGTACCAAATAATACATTTTTATGATTATAAAGAATTATATTCTTGGATTTAAAAAAGTAGAAATAAAAAATTAAAGTTATGATCATATCAGAAGATGTAGATAAAACATTTGATGAGATCCAACACCCATTTGTGATTAAATAGCTCTCAACTGAGATGCTGATAGAAGAAACTTTTCACAGTGTAGTTAAAGCATTTATCATAAACTCATAGAAAATATCAGATATAATGATAAAAAAACTAAAAGCCTTTCCTCTAATATCAGATGCATACAAGTTTTCTCAACTCTCACCACTATTAGTTAATATTGTACTGGGAATTCTTGCCATAGCAATTAGGCAAGGGAAACATTAAGGGTATGTAGATGGGAAAAGAAGAAATGAAACTATCTCTATTTGCAGATGATATTTGCAACACTTAGAAAAACACCAATGGCTCTATAGAAAAGTTATTAGAAACAAGAAACTTATACAGTAAAGTGGTTGTCTATAAAAAAAATAATAGTATGCAGAAATCCACAGCATTTCTATATACAATGAAATAGAAGAAAAAAACAAAATTTTATAATTACGACTCAAAAATATCAAGTACCCAAAGTCGGAGAGATAGCATGGAGGTAAGGCGTTTTTGCCTTTCATGCAGAAGGTCATCGGTTTGAATCCCAGCATCCATATGGTCCCCCGTGCCTGCCAGGAGCAATTTCTGAGCATGGAGCCAGAAGTAACCCCTGAGCACTGCCGGGTGTGACCCAAAAACCACACAAAAAAAAAATCAAGTACCCAAGAATCAGGCTTAACATGAAAGTGAAAATTATTCAAAGAAAACTATAAACTATTACTAAAAGAAATAAACAAAGGCACAATGAAATGGAAACACATCCCCTGTTTGTGGGCTGAAACGATTAATATTATCAAAATGGCAATCCTACTCAAAGCGCAATGCGGATTCAATGCAGAAGATGGGAGTCTTCTCTTTTCCCAACTTTAAATTATACTAGAACAGTGATAGTAAATCAAGAAAGTGTAGTACTGGAATCAAAGATACAATTAAGAACAATAATATGTAACTGAGATACCAGAGACAAACCCTCAGGTACATGAATCTTGGTAATCTTGGACCAAGTAAAAAAGAGTAAGAAGTGGAGCAAGGAAAATATCTTCAAAAAAAGATACATATGGTTGGTCACCCTTCTCTCACACCATGCACAAAAACCAACTCAAAACCAATTAAAGACCACCAATTGAGACCTGAATCCAGAAGTTATGAGAAAAAAAATAGGCACAACCCTTCATGACATTGAATCTAGAGCAGGGGTCTCAAACACAATTTACCTGAGGGCCGCAGGAGGCAAAGTCGGGGTGATCCTTGAGTGCAAAGTCAGTAGTAAGCCTTGAACATTGGGGGGTGTGACCCAAACAACTAAAACAAAACAAAACAAAAAATGATTCCTCTACGGCAGGGCCACAAAATGTTGTACAAAGGGCCATTTGCGGCCCGTGGGCCTCGAGTTTGAGACCCCTGAATAAATCTTCAATGAGTCAATGCCACTGGCCAAGCAAACAAAAGCATAGATAAATAATAGAACTATATGAAACTAAGAAGCTTCTTTAATACAACAGAAATAATGACCAGAATTTTAAAAAAAATTCACAGGCTGGGGGAAAATATTTACCCACCAATTATCAGGCAAAGGGTTAGTATCCAAGATATACAATACACTTGTAATGAAAAAAGATCAACCTCATCAAAAAATGGGGAGAAGAGATGAGCAAATAGATATATGAAAAAAAAAACCTACATCACTTTTCATAAGAGAGATGCAAATTAAAACAACAATGGGATATCCCATTGAATTTCAAAATTCAATTCCTGACACCACCCCACATGTCAAGTGCAATCCTGGAGGCAACTTGGGATCTCCTGTGTCACTACAAGATGAGTGCAATCTCCATTGTACCACAACCAAAAGGTAAGCCCTCCCAAATCACTGCAACAAGTTCAACCACAGAGAAACAGGAATGAGAAATGGAGAAGACATAGGAAACTGAGAGTAAGAGTGCCTGAAAATACTCTTATTGCATGGATAACTGCTCTCATTCACAACAAAAAAGACAATTTCAGCATGCTCTTATCTATTGTTTTTGGGATAAAGCATAATGCATGCCTATACCCTGCAGAGAACTACTTTTTAATAATGTGCAGGTCAATAACATCAAAGGAAAACCAAAATAAAAATGCAACCATATTAAATTAACTAAGCATTAAGAGTGGGTTAAAAATATTCAAAACAGGGGCCAGAGAGATAACATGAAGGTAGGGCATTTGCCATGCATGCAGAAGGACGATGGTTCAGATCCCGGCATCCCATATGGTCCCCCGAGCTTGCCAGGAGCCATTTCTGAACGTGGAGCCAAGAGTAACTCCTGAGCACTGCTGGGTGAGACCCAAAAACCAAAAAAAAAAAAAAAATGTTTCAAAATAGGGACTGGAGTGATAGTACCAGAAGGAAAGTGCTTGCCTTGCATACACAGTCAATCCTCAAATAGCACCAAGGTCATTCCTGAACACAGAGCCAGGAATGCTCCCTGAATACCACTTGGAGCGGCCCAGAGCCCCACTCTTCCAAATTCAAAGCAAATTTCCAGGAAGCCTCTTCTCAGTTTTAGATATATTTCTTGATATTAAACAACTCAATGTCAAATATAACCTAATAAAAATCAAATTATGTTTTTAAATTTTTGTCATAGTAAATTTCAAACATGCATATACTAATTCCCAGGCATAGCTGGATTATTTTGAAGGAAAATAATCTGTCGCTTCATCTGTAAATATTTCATGCATTCGGCTAACTCTTAAAAGCAATTTTTTAAAGCTGATGAGACTATAAAAGACAGTGCACAAGTTGAAGGACCACTAATGTATCCTCCCTCTGCCCCAAACGTCTGAAATGCTAATGTACTGTTCTCACAATTAAAGTGAAGCCAGCATTATAAATCTATAGATTAATCTTAAATGTATTGCTATGGAGGTTATTTCTTGGCTATAACATAAAAATCTTATATAGTCTACATAGGCTGTAACATAAAAACCTGATACAGTCACCTAACAAATCCAGAAACTAAAATTTCACTAAATTGTTAATACCTACCGGAAGCAACTTGTGGTTTTCTGGAAGTGAATTGGCAAGATTTTCCAATCCCTCATAATCCTCTAACATATAATAACACTCTGCTAATCGTTCCTGGTTCCGGCCTTGTACATAATATTGCACAGCATTCAGCCTATGGGAAGAAAAGTAAAACTTGAAACTAATGTAAATTGCCTAATCAGTAAGCACTGTGACCAAAAATGCCCCTTCTTTACAATTACTCAATCACTCTAGTCATCAGCTTCTATCACAAAATGGCTTGACACATATAAACTGGAGGAGCAGAAAGATCTAGACTGTTAAGCTCATTTTATTGCAATGGAGTCTCATTTTGTGTGTGTATCTTTTTTGGGGGGAGACACACCCAGTGATGCTCGTGGGTTACTCCTGGCTCTGCACTCAGAAATCAGTTCTGGCTTGGGGGACCATATTGGATGCCTGGGGAACAAAGCATGGTCTGTCCTAGGTCAGCTGAGTGCAAGGCAAACGTCTTACCACTGCACCACTGCTCTGGCCCCATAGCTGCAAGAGAGTCTTAAGAAAAACTGCTTTAATCTAACAATTGTACTTCCAAACACCAACAGGAAAAAAAAAAAGCATCTTATCAAAACAACTTTGAAATTCTTGGCTCAAGTATAAATCTTAAGCCAGATGAAAGTGGTTGGCAGGGCAAGAACTCTAGGCACTCAGACACACACCATTTAAGAACTTTAGGCTCTTCAAAATGATATTGTGAAGGATTATTTTGATATGCAGTCATAGATGGATCATCTTGTAATGGATAGATAAATTTGATTTTTGCTTTGGGTTGGCTCCTCTTAGAGATGGATTATGGAATTTAAACCATGTCACGGTTGTAAAGATCTGGCACAAGATAGTTGTTTTAAGTGACAGTGCCATAGTTTAGACAGTATCTTTCCTCTGTAGATCTTGCAGAAGGAAATTGTACTATTACACCTGAAAATTGTTAATATACTTGGAAGTTCAATAGGAAAACTTCAATACTTTAAACATACTGGAAATTTTCTGATAATTTACCTAACACTAAAATATGTATAAATGTATATAAAACAAATATAAGTATGACCTGGGAAAATGGGTCAGATCTAATACTGTGATTTTTGTCCTTCAAAGTACCAAGTGACCAGAATCTGTCATGCAACAGGTTTAAAAAAAACTGAATTGTGGTGTCAACACCACCAGCTCTCTTTACATTTGCTCGCTTGTCGTTTTCTAAAACTGAGTCAACTTCTTATTTTCAGAAAGTCGAGGTCTGGTTTGTGACTTTCCTTGTTCTTAACTAGATAAAAGTTTTTTGCACAGCCACTTATTTTGTGGACTTTGTTAGTCATCTAACTTTGTTAGTCATTATTTGATAAATGAGGAACTGGCATATATTTGTACAGTTTTTGTATATAGATTCTGGAGAAGTTGTACAGATTTCTCTATTTTGGATGAGAATTTTTTCTTTTCTCTAAAACAAATTGTTTCTTACGTTGGTATTAAGCATAAAAAGAGCTGCAGGTATGGAAGTGGTGGTCCAAATGCTCACCTACCATTTCTGTCGGTCAGCAAAGTAGTCTCCTATGGCATTGTGGGCTTGTTCCAGCAGGCTGTCATCAGCATCACCAGATCCAGTTTTCAGGATTTGTAGGACTCTAAACCAGTCTCCCAATTTCAACCGGAGGCCAATAGCAAGATCTCTGAACACATTGACAGTCATTCATCACTCATGAATTCATTCATTCAAAAAATATATATCAATTGACTACTATATCCCAGGTTGAATTCTAAGGTGCTAAAAATAAACAGCAGTGAGTAGACTAATGTAGTAACTCTTCAAATATTTTAGAAATTTATCCTGACCAGGTAAGAGAAAATAGGAAGACCCTGGAACAGGAGAAATTTTTTTCAGCTTTTATTTTCCTGAACTTAGTTTTTTATCAATATAATTAATGTAATTATCTAAATGTAATCACTTTTCATCTGTTTCTAAGAGTCTTTTTTATTATTTTTTAAACTTTATTTATTGATTCATTGATTAATTGATTGGTTTCTGGGCTACACCCAGCGTCACTCTGGGGTTACTCCTGGCTCTACACTCAGAAATCACACCTGGCAGGCTGGGGTACCATATGGGATATAGGGAATCAAACTGGATCCCGCCTGGGTCAGCTGCATGCAAGGAAAATGCCCTACCACTGTGCTATCCACCAGCCCCTAAGAGAGTCTTTTTTAAAGTCAAATATATAGAGGCCAGAGCAATAGCACAGTGGGAAATTGTTTGCTTCCTAGTGTTAATGTGGTCAATTCAGGTTCAAGTCCCCGCATCCCCTATGGTCTCCTAAGCCTTCCAGGAGTGATTCCTGAGCATAGAACCAAGTATAACTCCTGAGCACCAATGATGTGGCAAACTTTTCATTTTATTTGTATATATTAATATATATCACTCCTGGAAAGCTTGGGGGAACATATGGTATGCTGGGTATAGAACTTGTGTTGACCGTGTACAAGGCAAGCACCCTACCCACTGTGCTATCACTCCAGCCCATGTATAACTCCTTTTTAAGGCTTACATAATATTAGGGATCATCTGAAAGTAAAAATATTAAAATAATAATTGTTGTTATTTTATATAAATTAAAAATGAGATATGAAGAATGAAACTCAAACTCTAAGTACCTTTGATTTTTATTTTATGCTCTTTAGTAACAGAAAGTTAAATAATGTCCTAACTCAAAAAAGAAAACTTAGAGCGGAAGCAGTGACGCAAGCTGTAAGGCATCTGCCTTGCATGTACTAATCTAGGACAGACCACAGTTCGATCCCCTGGCATCCCATATGGCCCCCAAGCCAGGAGTGCATAGCCAAGAGTAACCCTTGAGTGTCGCTAGGTATGGCCAAAAATGTACTATATCCTCAGTATTAGTATGTTATGTAATTTTTCCTTCCAAATGAAAAAGTACTCTATAACAAATCTTTGATAGTCATAAAATCAGGAAGGAAAATTGCCTCCACATTATCACCTCTAAACTAATGAGGGTATATGGGATATGAAAGCTATAGTGCAAGAAAATGGTTTTCTGAAGAAAGTTCTTACACATGGAGTCCACATGACAGGCCCATGTGTAAAACACTTAGGTGTTCGGCAAGTCCTCCCATGGTGCTAGCACATTCATTACAAACCTTCTGTCCATATCAAGGTACATTCGCTCAGCTTCTTCAAACCTTCCAAAATAAGCAGCAACTTCAGCCTGCTTCATGGACTCAGTCTGTAGATTGCCCAGGGACTTGACAAACTTAATGCCTTGGTAGTCCTTGCAGCGCACAAATGCTTGCTCTGCAGTTTGCAAATCAAGTTTCTGAAGAGCTGCTTCAGCCAGTAGGCGCCTTGGGGAGTAGGAGAAGGAAGAAGAGGCAGAGAAGAAGGAAAGAGAAGGAAGAATTGTGAAGGAAGTAGAGGCCTGACAGTTTTAAGATGCCTGAAACAAGATACAGTCTGCTCCAACAAAGTTAACCTAGAGATCATGCTTTATCTCACCCAGTTAGGCAATATGGCAAATCAAAGAGAACATTGACGCACCTGTAACCCTGAGAAAAACACGTTCACTTAACAGAACATATCCTTGACAATATCCTGTGAGCTGTGAGCCTCTGTTATCTATGTAACCAGGTGTTCTGGTCGAAATGCTTGCCTGCTAATATATCATTTAATGCTACCCCGCTAAAAGGTACTATATAAGAACTGGCCTTTTTGTGAATAAATCGGAGTTTGCCTTTACTTGCTTCTCTGTTTCTTTCTCTCACTTGCCCACTCTCCCCATAAGTACCCAATGCTGAAAGTGTTCCATGGATCGGGACAGAATTGTATCAGGTGAATACATTAAATTGAAATTCAGTTATGATACCTATTTCTCCTAATGAAACAGGAACATTCACTTTAACACATTTAAACTGAGCACTCCAATTCTTTTTTTTTTTCGGGTTTCTTTTTTTTTTGGGGGGGGGTCACACCCGGCAGTGCTCAGGGGTTACTCCTGGCTCCATGCTCAGAAATTGCTCCTGGCAGGCACGGGGGACCATATGGGGCACCGGGATTCGAACCGATGACCTTTTTCATGAAAGGCAAACGCCTTACCTCCACGCTATCTCCCGGGCCCCGAGCACTTCCAATTCTATAATAAATGTTTCTACTTGACAAAGAAAAGCAAAGTTTATTCCAATTATCCCTTCTGAAGAGAAGGTGACAGGAATCTGAAGAGAGGGTGAGACCTGATAAGCATGCACTTGATGTTTGGGGGCTTTGCTTTAGTACCAAAGTCGGGGATGTGGATTGTCTTCTATGAACTGAGATGCATCTTCAATTCCAACCTTTTCAATCAATGCTCGACTATCACGGAGGGACCGAATCTCAAAGTTAATTACATAAGCCTTGTTTGGGTGTTCTGGATTCTAAAAGTAAGGATAAGAACAAAGGAACTCAAATAAGTGCCATTAGAATGTGTATTTTATTTGTACAATTAAAAAAAAAGCTGACTGAATTAAATTGTTTTTTGTGTGTGTGTGTGTGTGGTTTTTGGGTCACACCTGGCAGTGCTCAGGGGTTACTCCTGGCTCCATGCTCAGAAATTGCTCCTGGCAGGCACGGGGGACCATATGGGGCACCGGGATTCGAACCGACGACCTTTTGCATGAAAGGCAAACACCTTACCTCCATGCTATCTCCCGGACCCCTGAATTAAATTGTTAATCAAAGGATAAAGAAAGGTCTCAGGTTGGGCTGAAGCAATAGCACAGTGGTGGGGCATTTGCCTTGCATGCAGCTGATCCAGTCCAAGCCAGGAGCGATTTCTGAGCACATAGTCAGGAGTAACCCCTAAGCATCATTGGGTGTGGCCAAAAAAACACACAAAAAAAAAAAAAGAAAAAGAAATGTCTCAGGTTAACAAAAAAGTTTTTTGAAGGCTTTTCTTGCAAGAAAGAGTAGGAAAAGAGACAAAGAAAGAAAATAAATTGTCAATATTCTTCATATTCCTTATAATAAAAAAAGTGAAGCATTTAAAAAGGTTAGAACCACTAAGTGCAAAAGAGCAATAGCTCCTGAATACCAAGTTTCCCAGATATTCAGATTCAAGCATATCTAAGCTAAAATCCAGGTCTATTACTGTCTGGCTCCACAATAACTTTTTAGAACTTGTCCTCCTCCCCTTCTTGCCCTCCTAGGAAACCAGAGCCATCTTCTCAAAATAGGAATCCAATTATATCACTCTAGAATGCTGCCCTATCATTCCCCCCATGACTAATTCCAGAATAAAGTTCAAACCATACATTAAGGCATATTGTCCCTATGACATGGGTCCCTTTCCCTAACGACTCTCCACAGCTTCAATTCTGTCAGTGCTACTATTTGCACACACCAGTACTAAATCCATACTTCTATTTTGAATAAAAGTGGTATTTAGGGAAGCGTGATAGTATAGTAGGTAGAACATTTGCCTTACATGCAGCCAACCTGGCTTTGTTCCCAGCATCCCATATGATCCCCTGAGCACTGCAGGAATTCCTGAGTGTAGAACCAGGAGGAAGCCCTGAGCACCATAAGGTGTGGCCCAAAGACTAAAAAGTGGCTTTTTTAATTAAATTAGAATTTAACAAAATCTAAATAAAATTAAAATTAAACTGCTTTCAGAGTTGGAGAGAAAGTACAGTGGGTAAGGTGCATGAATTACATGAGGCCTAGGTTTTATTCCTGGTTCCATATATTGTACACAGAGCCCAACCCTGTTCTCTGAACAGAGAGCCAGGATTAAGTCCTGAGCAAAGTGGATGTGGACCCCACACAAAAACCAAACCAAAATAAAACTGCCCTCAGTATATCCTTAGTGAAAACACTTCTCAAAGAATGGACAATAAAGATCAAAGTAGGGGTGGATTCAAACCTATCTAGTATCTGAAATAGTTCACTATAAAACCTGGAGGATGAATGGGAGGATAATGGATGTTACCCAAAAGAAGTTACTAGAAGTCTCCTAGTACTAAATATCATAGAAAAAGATTAAATTGCCAAGTATTTCTTCAGTGCCTCTTTTTTGTTTGTTTGTTTGTTTTGTTTGTTTTTGGGTCACGCCTGGCAGCGCTCAGGGGTTACTACTGGTTCTATGCTCAGAAATCGCTCCTGGCAGGCTGGGGGACCATATGAGATGCTGAGATTCGAACCACCGTCCTTTTGTATGCAAGGCAAACGCCTTACCTCCATGCTATCTCTCCGGCCCCTTCTTCAGTTACCTCTTGTAAATTTAAAAACCATGACAACTAGCTACCATGTTTAAGCTTTTTGTCCTTGCTCTGCCAGTATCATATAAATTAACAACCATACAAGATAGATCAGATGAGTTGCCATTATTTTTTGGAGATAAAAATTGAAGCTCTTGGGGCCCGGGAGATAGCATGGAGGTAAGGTGTTTGCCTTTCATGCAAAAGGTCATCGGTTCGAATCCCGGTGCCCCATATGGTCCCCCATGCCTGCCAGGAGCAATTTCTGAGCATGGAGCCAGGAGTAACCCCTGAGCACTGCCGGGTATGACCCAAAAACCAAAAAAAAAAAAAAAATTGAAGCTCTTAAACAGGAAAGGAAAATGAAATTCATAAAGATACAGGAAGCTATTAAAAGTCAAGACAGTGATATAAAAAATGTTCCCAACCCCCGCTATATCCATTTGCCTATCCACAGCACATGCTCTTGGTGCAAAAGTGTATCCCATCTATCCCAAAACTGAAATATAATTGCTATTCAGAATTACCTTTAATATCTCATCCAGAAGAACAGACTTAATTTCTAAATCCTCAAAATTACAAATATGTCCAGAAGTTTGAATGGGTTCCTTAAAAACACAGAAAATAAACGTTAGGGCCCGGAGAGATAGCACAGCGGCATTTGCCTTGCAAGTAGCCAATCCAGAACCAAAGGTGGTTGGCTCGAATCCCGGTGTCCCATATGGTCCCCCGTGCCTGCCAGGAGCTATTTCTGAGCAGACAGCCAGGAGTAACCCCTGAGCACCGCCAGGTGTGACCCAAAAACCAAAAAAAAAAAAAAAGAAAAGAAACATTATGTTTCAATGTACCCAATTTTTCTTCCTTTAATATGTGACTCTCAATTTTATTATCAAAATTTCCAGACCAGATAGGGGGCTTCAGTGGCAGGAATGTTGCACTGGTGAAGGGGGGTGTTCTGTTTATGACTGAAACCAATTACAATCATGCTTGTAATTATAGTGCTTAAAGATTAAAAAAACATTTCCAGACCAACAGAGGAGTAGAGAATTAATACCCAAATTATTCATTATGAATACATTAATACTCAAATACCCATCATTTGAAAACAAGTGGATGGAAGGACAGACAGATATAGGAATAGATTTAAATGCATAGAATAAGCCTTTCAGAGAAAATAGAAAATGTTTTCAGGAGTATTATTCCCACTTAAGACTAAATATCTTAAAACTCTAAAGGAACTTTCTACTTATTTTCAGAGATTCAGAAAATAGCACAACAGACCTCTAGCAGAAATAAAGGGGAACTCTACAGATTCTGATATTTGATTCATTATTTATAAAGTTAAAGATTCTTTTGCATTTTTTACCTCTGGATCCAAGTTTCTGAAAACATACATTCTTGTCTTCTCCATCATTGCGAACAAATCAGGATTGTCTTTGGCCCATTTCATATCCCAGACATCTTTTCGGTCCATTTTTATGAGCTGGCCCACCGCCTGCTGTTCCACACTGTCCAATGTCCGGGTATCCAGGTCAAAGAAGGTGAGAACTCCAGAGCTGTCAATGATGGCCAGTCGACTGCAAACAATGACCCCAAGTGGGGGAAAGAACTGTGAAATCACTAAAGGTGATCATGCATGCAATGACCTATAAGGTTTCTTTTTTTTTTTTTTAATTCAATTGTTTTGCTTTTGGAGCCAGATTCAGCAGAACTCAGTGCCTGCTCCTAGCTCTGCTCTTAGGGTTCATTCCTGGTGGAGCATGCAGAATCATTGGGGTTGCATAAAACCTAGGGAAATAAAACCTACGTCTGAGCATGCAAACGTACTATACACTGTACTATTACTTGGCCTTTAATATTCATTTATAAATCAGTTTACTGAGGAGGAGACAGAAATGATTTTAAATAAAATTTGGAAGTAGACAGGAACAAAACAGTTCTCCATCATTCTTCTTTATGAGAAAAAGCCTCCAAAGGAATTAGATTAACCAGTGAAAAAATAATAAAATATTATCCTAAATTTCTGTTTTGCCCAATTAAGGGAAGCCATTTAAATCAAATACAGCATAGAAAACATACATTTTAATTTTTTGGTTATTTTCTGGTTTTATTTTTGGATCATCCATTTCAGTGCTTAGGGCTTGCTTCTCTGCTCTCAGGAAACACTCCTGGCAGGCTTGGGAGAGCATATAGGATGCTGAGGATCAAACCCGGGTAAGCTGTATGCAAGCAATGTTACTAACCACCAGAAATATAAATATTGAAATACAAATACAATAAATAAAATTATTTGTGGAGCCGGAGCAGTGGCACAGTGGTAGGATGTTTGTCTTGCACACGTCTGACCTAGGACAGACTGCGGTTGAATCCCCTGGGGTCCCATATGGTCCCTCAAGCCAGGAACAATTTCTGAGCGTATAGCCAGGAGTAACCCCTGAGCATCATGGGGTGTGGCCCAAAAACCAAAAAACTAATAAAATAAAATAAAATAAACACAATTATTTGTATAATACAAATACAAGATAGTATTGTACACTTAGACCAGTTTAAAACTAACACATATCGTGCATTTACTCCAGAACCCCAACAATTCCAGTGGATACCCTCTAAATCTAACATCAATATGAGGCAAGACTTACCAAGAGTTGCAATTCAAGGCAAGCTTGTGAGTCCGACATTCAAGGGAGATTTTTTGAATCAAACCAACATTAGGAAGACTGTATCTCTGAATGGTGCCAGATTCACGACCCTAAGGAGATTTTCATCACATCTGTCATAATATTCAATTCTTTCTCGAGTCAGTTTATATGAGTTTATTAGTTTCAAAAACAAAGAGATGCTTCATAGTGGAATTCCAAGTTCTGATACTCAAGTTTCTGAGTGCAAATGTTTCTGCTCACTTAATTAAAACCTGTTTGTTTGTTTGTTTGTTTGTTTTGTCTTGTCTGTTTTGGGGCCACAGTGGGTTCAGGGCTTACTCCCAGTTCTACACTCAGGGATCAGTTCTTGTGGTACTCAGGGGGTCATATGGGGTGCCATATATCACTGACCCCATCAATTAAAACATTTTCATCATTTGAGAGGAGATGGGGTCTCTTAAGAGGTACTCAGATAATTCTCAGCTATGTAGGCCAAGAGTTCAGTGTTACAGGTCTGTGAATGTATTGTACTTCTCTGGACCTGCAGTGTCAGGCAATGCTCAACAGACTATGTGATGCCAGGATTTGAGTCAGAGTCAAGTGACATACAAGATAGGCACCTCTACGCCTACATTATCTGTATTCCTATACTAATTCCCTTTACTATACAATCCAGATCATTTTTAAGTAGTTATCAGTGATCTAATTTGTTTCACATTACAGTCGAGAAAAACATTAAAAAAAAGAAATTTAAAGAA
Source organism: Crocidura indochinensis (assembly GCA_004027635.1). NCBI lineage: Eukaryota > Metazoa > Chordata > Mammalia > Eulipotyphla > Soricidae > Crocidura > Crocidura indochinensis. The sequence goes on along the minus strand of PVKC010001204.1, from coordinate 32,015 downwards.
CCTAACCTTTTAATAGTAATCATATTCTTATATCACAAGGGAGAAATACTTAAGATTATTTATAATTGAATGGCTAATATCCTGGATTGATTAAAAGCTAAAATATAAAGGACATACTGAGGTAAATTTCATACATATGAAAACTAAATGCAAGATAAGCATGAGAGAATTGTTACTAAAAGTCTATCTGCCCTATCTATATTTCATATAAACTTTTTGCAAAGGAAGAATATGATCAGAATGCAGTAACATAATTAATATTAATTTAATTTAAAATGAAGTAAGATTGAAGTTTCTATGAAATGCTGAGTAGCCTATGTCTAAGAAACCAACATCTACTCTAAAAAGATAACAATGGTTTTCAAGCATTTTTGTATGCCAAGTGTTTGGCAATGGAACCAGGTAGAAGGCCCAGAAACCAAGCTTTCCCTCTCCTCTCTTTACTCAGAGATGTGCTGCTTTTGTGTATGATCCTCTGGAGGGGCCTATAGAAAAAGTTGGAACAGGAAGAGAAAGAAGCGGAGGGAGTTTTCATGTATAAAAAGGAAGTATAGATTGTAAAAATATTTAATACTCCGGGATACAGAAAAAATAATTCTATTTTGTAAAAGAAAATGTATTTTTTTAAACCAAAAACTTGACTCAGAAAGTTTTAAAATGTAATGGTTCTAAAACTGCTTCCATTTCCACAGCAAAGGCAGTTTTAAATCTTTTCCATTACGACTTTTGGTTGGCATTCAAACTCTTTAAGTGTGTTTCTTATAGGTAGAGACTGTCAGGAAATTTGGTCCATTTTTTGTGCTAATGACAGAAATATGAAAACATATCAAAACTTTTTTTAAACTGCCATATATCCAGAATCTAAAAAGTAAATAAGAGACTCCACAGTCTTGACTATAAGACAAATTGTTCAAATCCGTTTGGGAAGAAAAAAATGAATACTATGTTCTTAAAAGAATTTTCTTCATAACATTACCTAATAGTTAAAGAATGTAACCAGAACTAGAAATATCCACTACTGAGGCTCTGGTTTATATAACTGAAATTCAACAACTCTACCAATATGACTGTAGTAAACATTTATTTGAAATTCATACAGATTTTAAATGTTGGAGTTAAAGAAAATATATACCGCAATGTACTGATTTGAAAAATTCAGCAAATATATTTGGTATGGACTGCTTTATAGGACTGACTACCAAATGCACCACCTCTTCGTTCTAAGTATTATAAATGGATCTAAGCCAAAGGACTTTCTCCAATGCAAAACAACAAACCACAGAGAGGCATGAGAAGGAAACTTGAAGCGCCATTACCCCATCCTCTATGCGCCCTTTATAGTGCCTGCTCAATGTTACATTCTTAGCTGGCCGCAAATCTAGTGCTTTCATAAACAGCCATTTTGGAAACAATTAACAAGTTTGAGCTTTAAAACTTCAAATATTTCTTTTTGGGAGGTAGGGAGTGGGGGGCTCCCTTACTTAGGAAACCTGCCCTAGTGCCCTTCTTGGCAATAAACAGCCCATGGGATGGGTGATTCAGTAATAGGGTCCAAGGATAGGGAGGTGCTTGAGCTACATCATGATGCTGAGGCTGGAGATATAAGCTGGATAAAACAAACGCTAGTAATAATCCCCTACTACCTTTCTGTGACCTACATCTTCCTTATTTCTTATTACATTTGATTCATAAAAGACATTTATATTATTACTTACCACAATCAATGTCTTATCAGATGCAGTTATGGCACAAATGGGATCCCTTGTGCTCTAGAATACACAAATTATCATTCTTTAACAAATATTTATTGAATCTATTAAGCCGGGTAGGCATGCAATTCACTGAGAATCCTACTTCAACAATTACTAGTTTAAGAAATATTCGCTTATTGAGCACCTATTATGTGCTAGGCATTGACAATTTAGGTGATTCTCCAGTCTGCTAGAGAAAACAGTGAAGTAGATACCAGAACATAGTGAAATCTGATGGAAGTAGACACACTGGGACACACTAGAGTTATGAGAGTGCACACTAAAGAGATCACAGATTTTGGTATCCAACAGATACCATGGTAGACAGAAAAACAAGAACCTGCACCTAGTCATAAAAGATGAACAAATGGAAGATGGATTGAGGAATGCCAAAATGAAGAGTAAAGTCGCTTGGATTTGCACCAGTTTGACTGGATCTCAAGAATGCTATAGTTGTTGGGGGGAAAAAAGCATATCAAAAGGTTGCATACTGGGGACCGGAGAGATAGCATAGTGGTGTGGTATTTGCCTTGCATGCAGCTGACCTGGGAGGGACTGGGTTCAATTCCCTGCATCCCATGTAGCCCCCAGCCTGCCAGGAATGATTTCTGGGTGCAGAGCCAGGAGTGACCCCTGGCCATTGCTAGGAATGGCCTGAAGACCAACCAATCAATCAATCAATAAAGTTTTAAAACAAAAAAAGGTGACATACTACATAATTCCATCCATAAAGCATCCTCAAAATAATAAAAACTAGAGAGATAGAGATGAATGGTAGCCAGGGGACAGGGATAGGGAGTGAAGGTTGGGTGTAAAATCAAGGGAGTTGAATAAGGCAAATCCTTTCTGATACGATTTAGAAAAAGCTACATAGACATATATGCCAGTGAAAACTCAAGAGGATTCTATCAGACAATAAGTTTAGTGAACAGTCTGGTATCAGAATCTAGTTCCTGATTTTGACATCCTATCAGAATTACATAAGATATCACCATGGAGGGGAGTTAGGTAAAGAGGTTCAGTGTAATATTATTTGTACTTATCAATATTTCAAAACAATGTATCTTTCCAACATAATGAATTTTTAAATCTGAAAAAGAAATAAAGCAGATCTAGATAACATCTTTCTGAATGCTGTGTAAAGCAATTAATTACTCATACTCCAACACTTACTCGTATTCCAAATATACTATTTTTGGGAATAAATTCTTTTTCAGTTCTCAAAATTAAATTACAGTAGCATTTGCTGGCAGAGATAAAAAGCACCTACTTGAATGGCTTTGCTATAATCAAGCACCCCATCTCCTGATCCAGAAGGAGTATCATCGACATGATAAATTCTGGAAAAAAAATTTTAAAGGAAGTATATATGTAAGGCTTATACCACTAATAACCCCAGTCTCCCTAGTTCCAGATCAAGAGAAAGCAGTCAAGTTATCATCTCAGCCCACCTATAAACTCCCTCCAACTCTGCCTCATCTATAGTGATCAGAATGCCCCCACCCTCCAGGACAGACATGCACCACTGACCTATGAGAATCACACTCTGGCTACATATTCAGATCTAAACCATGTTTCAATCTAATATAACCCTCATATGGTGATAGGATTGGATAATAACAAGTGATAGGGTTGGATTATAACATGTCCTGAACAGACATCCACCACTAACCTATGAGAATCAATCTCTAGCTATGTATTCAGATCTGAATCATGCTTAATCTAATATAACCCCACCATGGACATAGGGTTGGATCATAACAAGCATTTCACTCATTAAAAAAAAAAAGGTACAAAAATATGGGGCCAGAGCGGTGGCACAAGCGGTAAAGCATCTGCCTTTCCCGTGCTATCCTAGGACGGACCACGATTCAATCCCCCAGCATCCCATATAGTCCCAAGCCAGGAGAGATTTCTGAGTGTATAGCCAGGAGTAACCCCTGAGCGTCACTGGGTGTGCCCCCCCAAAAGAAATAGTCCCCAAAACAAAAAGTTAGGCTTTTTTCCCAGAGTTTTTCTCTAATTACACTACTCAAATTAACATAAAAATAAAATTTCTATATGTCCAAGCAATGTATAGCTCTCAAGAATGATAATTGATCATTAACTAATTTGAATGTTGAAATGATTAAACGACTAATAGATATGCCGAAAGATGTACCTTTCTCTCCCTTCTTTCCGAGATCGCATAATTTGATTTATTTCCAGTGCTGTGAGCTTCTTTGCCACACGGTACTGCCAAATATAAAACGCTTCTTTAGAAGCTGCGATCACATGGGTCTTGGTCATTGCAACAAATAATGGTACTATCAAAAAGAACATTACAACAATTAGGTTACATTTACATAAAATCGGAGAATGTGCTACAAAGGACTTCAAGGATCGCTGAGTACAACTTTGCATACCACAGACAATAAACTATAGGTCCAGTCTTAATTTTTTGTTTGTTTGTTTTTGGGCCACACTCGGAAGTGCTCAGGGTTACTCCTGGTTGTCTGCTCAGAAATAGCTCCTGGCAGGCATGGGGGACCATATGGGACACCGGGATTCGAACCAACCACCTTTGGTCCTGGATCGGCTGCTTGCAAGGCAAACGCCGCTGTGCTATCTCTCCAGGCCCGCCAGTCTCAGTTTTTAAGGGGGTAGAATAAAACAACTTGTAAAACTATATAAAATATTAACTCAAAATAGAATAGACCTAAATACAAGTGCTAAACCTATAGGACTCCTAGAAGAAAACTTAAAAGCAAATATTCGCGACCTTAGCTGTGATTTCTTAGAAATGAAAACCAAAAGCACAATCAACAAAATAAACAAGTCAAACTTTGTAAAAATTAAAATAATGTGTATTAAGAAAGTAAAAACGGCTGAAGAGACAGTACAATAGATATGGATTACCCTAGGTCTGATCTCCAAGCCCCACCTGAGCACAGTACCAGGAGCAAACTCTGTGTACTGCTGGATGTAGCCAAAAACAAACAAAGTCATAGGGTGGATTGGAGTGAGTAGAGCATTGTGTAACACACAGCTAATGGAGGTTCAATCTCCAGTACCCCAATATGATCCCCTAAGCCTGCCAGGAGGATTCCCTGAGCACAGAGCCAGGAGCCAGCCCTGAGCACTGCTGGGTGTGGTTCAAAAACAAAATAAAGCAGAAAGATAACTCAGGAAAAGAATAGAAAATGTTTACAAATCATGCATGTGCCTGAACAAAGTAAAATAAATAATAAATTGATTCATAATAAATAATAACAAGACCAATAGTCCAACTTAACATAAACAAAAAGCAGAAAAGAGTATTTCTCCAAAGGAGACATGCAAGTGGTCAATTAACAAATGCAAAGATGCTTAACAATGTCATCATGAAATTGAAAAATCAAAATCACAATAACTTCACACCTACCACAATGTCTAGAATTAGAAGGTGAATGATCAGCAAGAACGTGGGAAAAGGGGCCAGAGAGGTAGTGCTAGAAGTAAGGTGTCTGCCTTGCAAACACTAGCCTAGGACGGACTGTGGTTCGATTCCCCAACGTCCCATTTGGTCCTGCCAAGCTAGAGGCGATTTCTGAGCGAGTAGCCAGGAGTGAGCGTCCAGGTGTGGCCCAAAAAACAAAAAAATAAAAACAAACAAACAAAAGAACGTGGGAAAAGTAAAACTACAAAGAGGAGCATCCACTTTGAAAACAGTGGCAGTGCCTCAAACTGTTCAACAGAATTTACGTTCCAAGCAGTCCCACTTGTAGGTTTGATCCAAGATCAATGAAAACAAATGTGCACCCAAAAACTCCTACTACAAGATGTTCATCATGTTCATCATTCCTGGTACCCAAAAACTGAAGCAGTCCAAATATCTATTGACTGATCACACATATAAATAAAATTTCATTCCATCCCCACTACCATTGCTGACTGGTTCAGATTCCTGGGCCTCAGGTAGTTTCTCATTGGGCTGAAGAGATGGTACAGTGGGTAGGGCACTTGCCTTAGACTTAACTAACCAGAGTTTGATCCCTGGAACTCCAAATGGATCACTTAAGCTTGCAAGGAGTGATCCCTGAGCACAGAGCCAGGAGTAAGTCCTGAGCACAGCAGGCTATGCCCTCCCAAAAAATAAGATAGATTCTCATTATTTTATAAAATGAAATTTTCAAAAGTTCTTCCTAAGTAAAGATCTTATTTTTCCAGGGAACTCTCTCATCATTTTGTTTCTCAAAGAGCAACGAATTATGCTATTCCTGTGTATATAATTCAGTGTTCTTTGAGAAACAAAGAACACTGAATTATATACACAGGAATAGCATAATTCGTTGCTATTTCTCAAGAACACTTTTATGGTGGGGTGAAGGGTTGCTCATTAAAAAAAAACTTTTATGAAAGAGTTATATCAAAATCATCTTAAAGGTAAGGACTAAAGAAGTAAAATAACTAGCCCAAACAAAAAATAAAAAAAGATAAAACAAGAACATTTATACAGAATATATTTAAAAAATACAAGAGTTTTTTGTAAAATATTTTAGTGCCTGCCTGTTCTCTACATACATAAATAATTAAAATGGTTCAAAACTTAATTTCTACTCATAAATGCTGCGCACAGAAACCAGCGACAGAGCCAGAATAAAAGGAGTTGGGAGCATCTTCAGCAGACTTGCTGTTCAAGTCCAAGGAAAGAACATCTGAACCAGCAATTGAAAAACCAAGCCGATGGCCACGGGTTAATTTGAGTAGATTAGCAACTCGGGGGTTCAAATTCAAGTTTTACAAGCTGAGTTTCTCATTATAAACTGAATCATAGTGGAAACTGTTTCACTGCAATTGTCAAGGTTTCGCCAAATCATGTACAACGCAGAACTCTAGAGGGCGCCAGATCCTTTCTAGCGGGAAGGAGGACACCAGAAAGGGAGAAAGGGGAGAAATCAGGGCGAGATAAGGAGTGCATTAGCCCACCAGATCCAGGCTTGGCTCGGCTTTCAATTCCCCCATCTTTTCCAAATCGTGAAATATTTGCTAAATGTTAAGTAAATTCTACCACGGATACTCGGAGGCCGATAACTTTATGCCCTTAATGGGGTAGAAAGTGAACAAGATTGCTTTCTAATAATATGCAATCGTTCCCAGTTTCCTAACTAATACTAATCTATATATGTTTTCTTTTTTTATGAATCTTAAATCTTCACGAAAAGCTTATCCATAACCTGATTAACTCAAAATTAAAATTTGAGTAGCTAACGGTTAAAATGAGACTTTGTGGATTCAACTCATAGGCATTTGTTTGATGCTATTGCCTTTAGAAGAACTAATTTTTTTTCTGAATTTCAGTTTACGAACAAAAAATTGAGGATGATAATAATACCAAGTTTATATAGCTTTCTGACAGTTAAATGAGGTCATATATTCAGTATCACAGCTGAAACTGAATAAATAATCTTCAAACCATTATGTACTGGATCTTTTAAATGTTCAACATATTATTAAACAACTCTAGTCAAGTATACAATTGTATAAAAGTATAATATATATTAAATAACAGGTAAGCATATTATTTCCCCATTTAACAAATGAAGGATAGATAGTTAACTTTCTGAAATTGCACAGTTGAAATGTAGCAGAAGTTGGGCTACAAACCCAGTTTAGCCAACTTGGAATCTGTACTCTTAATTTCTGTGGTCTCATACTTTGCATTAAAGTAAAATGATCAGTACAGTTGCTACCATTGTTTTTGTTTGTATTACACACATAGATTTGCATATTAAATCCATATATAAACCTGAGTTAATAAAAAATAAATACAACCACCTGAAATAGATATTCTCCTAAATAATGCAGCAATAATTTCAATATCATTTGAATATTCAGAGTGAATATAAAAAAATCTTAATTTTTTTTAAAAAATATAATTTTTTAAAAAGACCTATCTAATCCAAGTGTTTTAATTCTTAGTTTCATGGAACTAAATCTCTAAGAAGTTTGAATATCGAATTTTTATATTTGATATATAAAACAGTATTTTGGTTGGGCCACACCCGGTGACTCTCAGGGGTTACTCCCGGCTATGCGCTCATAAATCTCTCCTGGCTTGGGGACCATATGAAACGCCGGGGGATCGAGCCGCAGTCAGTCCTAGGTCAGCTGGGTGCAAGGCAAATGCCCTACCACTGCGCCATAGCTCCGGTTCTAAAAGAGTATATTTTAAGAAAAGTACACAACCAGGATAAAATATTTTATCACTCCTAAACTACCCACTACTTGGGGAAAAATATTTTAAATATTTTGAGTGCTGAAGATACAGTACAGCAGGTGAGATGTTTACCTTGCAAGCAGCCCAACAGTCCAGGTTTAACCCCCAGTACCCCAGATGGTCCCTTAAACCTGCCAGGAGTGATCCCTGAGAACAGAGCACAGGTGTGACTCCAAAACCAAAAAAAAAAAAAAAAAAACTTAAGTATTTAGAAATATTATTGAAAACAATTTTTCAGGAAATAATTATACCTCCAATAACTGAACTTGGTAATGATAACAGAAAGTAGTTACTAGCCAAGCAAGAATATAAAAGCAATTTGAAACAGTCCAGGTTGGATTCACATTATGAATACAACCTGCTAATAATATTTTATTGTTGAGACCTGAAATGATTGTCTGCATCTTTAGTGTTCCCCATTTTCACACTAACTCATGTCTCAGAGAGAGCAGGTAAACTGCACCCAAATGTTGGCATCAAATGCCCTCTGGAATAGTAGAAGACTTGGTTAAAAACTATCATTAGAAAGCTCCCCCATCCCTGGCACCAACAAAATAGATGCAGAACAGACACTGGCACTCTTTAGCATTTTTCACGTTTGCATTCCTAGGCAAATGTTCACTTTTCTTTTTGAAATGCTGCCAGAAGAAATAGGTCTCTCCCAAACTCAGTTCAAATGAAATGTGAGACAGGAAACAATGGTCCTATAGACCAGTGCTTCTTTGCCAGCACTTCTGCCCTGGCACATGACAGGTAAGCACAGTTGCTGCTCTTTAGATAAATTCTGTCTTAGCCATCCATCCAAACATCCCAGTGGAAACACCAACCCCTCTGCCCAAGGCAGAGCCTGAAACAGTCTCTGCTTACTGATGATTTGCTACTTCAGTGAATGGTTTTCCATTCGCATGATAACAAAACTAAGCTTTTCCACAAACATTTGTTATTGGGCTAGCACCTAACAGTGTTAGGTTAGAATAAGAAAAAAAATAAGGTATATATCATTTTTTAACTTCTCAGCTCGGGAGTCACTTCTGGCTCTGCACTCAGAAATCGTCCCTGGCAGGCTGGGGGACGATACAGGATGAGGAATTCCTCCAGGATCGGTCACAAGCAAGGCAAACACCCTACCACTTTGCTATCTCTCCAGCTCCAGACAGAGATCTTTTAAAAGCTTGCAGTCTTGGAGGAAGAGTCACTAATTTTGGTTTTTGGTTTTTGGGCCATACCCGGTGGCACTCAGAGGTTACTCCTGGATCTGTGCTCAGAAATTGCCCCTGGCAGGCACGGGACCATATAGGATGCCGGGAGTCAAACCAACATGAAAACTCTTTTTAAAAAAGTTCTTACAGACTCTAAGGAGGAAGAGTAGGTAGCAAAACAAAAATTGCACCTTGTAGAGCAAAACCAGTTAGGAACTTTTTTGTTTAGCCTTCAGTTCTCCTGAAAGTTAGGCATAGATTCTTATAAAGGAATTTCATAAGGTATGTATGAAATAAGTATTGAGTCTTTGACTTAGTTTACAGAAAACCAATGAAAGAACTATTTGATAAAATCCCAGTTATCAAGACAGAAAAAAAGGGGCCCAGGAGATAGCATGGAGGTAAGGCGTTTGCCTTTCATGCAAAAGGTCATCGGTTCGAATCCCAGTGCCCCATATGGTCCCCAGTGCCTGCCAGGAGCAATTTCTGAGCATGGAGCCAGGAGTAACCCCTGAGCACTGCCAGGTGTGACCCAAAAACAAAACAAAACAAAACAAAAAAGATAGAAAAAAAAAGTTTTAAGACTCAAAAACATGAGACCGGAGTGATAGCACAGCATTAAGGCATTTGCCTTGATGCAGCCAACACAGAACGGACTCCGGTTCGAATCCCGGCCTCCCATGTGGTCCCATGAGCCTGCCAGAAGCGACTTCTGAGAGCAGAGCCAGGAGTAACCCTGATCAATGCTGGGTGTGGCTCAAAAAAGCAAACAAAAATAAAAGACTCAAAAACATAAAATAATCATGTCCTCAGGTATTTAACATTTTACAAAGGTGAAGGTTTTACATCTGGCTTTATTATTTTTTTAAAAAGTCTAGGGGCCAGAGAGGTGGCACAAAACAGTGGGGCATTTGTCTTGTTACTAGGATGTGCTAACCCAGGATGGATCACGATTCAATCCTGGGCACTCCATATGGTCCCCCATGCCAGGAGCGATTCCAAACGCATCACCAGGAGTAAACCCTGAACGACACTGGGTGGCCCCAATAAAAGCAAAAATAATTTTAAAAAGACTACCTGTGATCAAAATTACTTTGAGAATAACCTATCAATACTATTATTCTTTTAAATGTTATTGATATGAAAGCACATAATCTGAAAACTGACAGTTTCAGTTTTCTACTTCAACTTGAGACAAATTTAATAATTTTAAGCTATATCTTTTATCAAGAAAAACTGGCATGTGTGTACACAGATTTATATAAACATAAAGATACCCAAGTAAAAAAATATATTACATGAAGTTGAAATGTTATATTATGTTTTTCAATCTTTTCACTAAAACATTAACCACACCACCAATTATCAATTTCCCTCCAACTTCCCCAGGTTTCCTCCAGCCCCAGAGCCTGCCTCTGACATTTTTAAGTTTGTTAGCTGTGGATGGGAGCTCATGGTTTCAGTGTTGCTGGCTCTGTGGGTTTGGATATAGAGATATATTGCCCCTCTGTTCTGCTGAGGTACCCGAGGTCCTTGACCCCCGTTTTCTTCCCCCTATACCTCATTACTTCCTGTCTGCCTTTTCTTATTCCCCCATTCCTATTGCTTTCATTCCCTATCCTCCTTCTCCTTACTCTACTGGGGTCAAAATGATCTAGGTTCCTCCCCCTGTAACATCTTGCATTCTCTCATTATTCTATCGAGTTATTCTATCTACCACAGGTGTTTGCCCTTCTGCTGACTTATGAGAAGTTTTGCTATGTAAAAATGAATTAGCTAAGATTTTAACATCGAGTGTAAAATAATATAGGACAGTCAGTATTTCTCACATTTGTTTGCATGGGAAGATGTTTAGAAAGAGCTTAGCAAAATATAAACATTTAGACAAAAAAATCCTCATTTGTAGAGTCAGAAAATAACTCAATGATTTTCCAACTGTGAGGTGTGATTTTGTGTGTGTGTGTGAGTGTGTGTGTATGTTTGTGTGTGTGTTTGTGTGTGTGTGTGTGTGTGTGAGCCTGCCAGAAATCAAATCTTGGACCTTATAAAGAAAAAACATGTGCTCTACCACTAAGGAATATTCCTGGCTTTAAAAGTTTTTAATCTAATAATCTAATATTATGTTCAACAAACTAGTATAATGATTAAAAAAAACATTTTGGAAGTTGACAACATTTCATTACTTTGGAAATTACAATAAAACAGCGTATCATTATTTTTAATAAAACAGAATAAGATTTGTGATTTTAATGGTTATTTTAATATTTATTGGATAGAAGGAATGTCAATCTAATGTAGCAAATGTCTTCTGAAAACAAAATGCCAGAAAAAATTTTAAGGGGTCCCTATTAATAGGCTGATTTAGAAAAATCTGGAAAAGGCAAACTTACTTTTACAAGCAGCTCAAGTATTTTTATGGAAAAGAGGTATTTACAAGCTGTAGTTTAATGGCAAAATACTTTCTACAACCCTTAGTTATTGCATATAATCATTATGTTGCATACTTGTCTTTATCTAATTATACTTTCAATTTAAAGCAAATTATGGCAATACTGTCGCTGTGAGATTATTGTGGATTTAGTCACTTTATAATTTACATTTATTAATGTTTATACTTTGACAATGGGATGAAAGATCATTAATAATGTCACCATTTAACAGGCATGAACTGAAACTGGCAAACCAGGCAGTAAAACCTTTTTTTTTAATTAATTTCCATTTTAGGGATCTGAGGGATATAACTCAAGCAGCAGAGTCTATCATGTCTTGTTTATTATTATTATGTAAAGTGTAAGGCTTGATCCCCAGCACCTCAAGGTCCTGGAGCATTGCTGGGTGTCAACCCTACTGGTACTCACAATCAATCAATATACAAACCTCATTAATAATACCATTGTTAGACTTTATCCCATTCATCTTACTGATAAGCCTTGATTAAAAATAGAATAAGCATTGATATTCTCTTACCGATATCAATGTATTTAGGATCCAAGGGTGTTCCGATAGAATTACAAAGAACTAGCACATACTGCAAACAAAGAGAAACCCATCAGAATTCTTAAGTACAATTTCTCAAAGGCTTCATGCATCATGCTTTTCTCTTTTTAAGGTATTACTAAACAGGAAATGACTAATAAAATTAAGTGCAAAGAATAGCAAACAATCTATAGCACTACACATAAATTTGAATCACAATGAAAGCAAGCTGATTTTGCAATATAAGGAGGGCCACTTAAGAAATTTAAGTGCCCTCACTTCTTTTATCTTTTATCTTTCCTTCTAAAATTGCTAATGAGTCTTTAACTCAAAACCCATCCTTATCTTCTAAAAAGCCATTGAAGATCTAGCTTGTTTTTTACCATTGTACCACGGGCTTCCATCTCATTCTCCTCCTTTGAAGCAACACATAAATGACATGAAAAATTCAGTTAATTCAGAAAAATACATAATCCAATACGGTAAAAAATGACTTTTAATATTAAGTTAATTTTAAAGCATATACTAATAATCATCAGTGATTAATATTTGTTTAAAAAAAGCAAATGAACTCATGCTTTACCTCATATTATATTCATTGTTCTCTTGGTCACCTTTACTAACTGTATTAAGAATACAATCTATTTAGATGTTTCCCAGGAGTGATCATTGTAAATATACCAATTCTCTATGTAGTATTTATATATGAACTTTTTCTTTTCTTAGCATTTAACTAAAATTTGCTTAACTTCATAAGTGATAAAAAAAAAAAAACTTAAAATACCACAATTTTATACTTTTACTTCTAAAATTTATTTACTGACACAAAGCATAATTGTTTGAGTCTACTTGTCATGTACAGAATCCTATTTTAAAGACACAAACAATTCTATAAGATTTCTTTCTTAAAACAGACATTTTCTGGCAACTTCCCAGGTCCTGCTCCCAGAAATAACTACCATCAGCCCCTTTAACTGATTCTTAAGTCCACAAATCCAAGTAACGTGTCTCTAGTGTCTTCCTGGCTTTATTTGGTTTGCTTGCCAAGTGAGAACTAGTGGCTGCCTTCCCATCCAAGAGTTACAAGTACATATGGACGAAGGAGCCCTGTGTCAGACTCTCTCAGCCTCCCCTCATACAGAGACAAACTCCTGTCTCTCCTTCCTTCCACTTGCTTCTTTTAAGACCCATATTTAGAACTTAATATTTATTTTCCCTCAACTAAAATTTTGATTTAAAAATATCCAGTGTCAAATATGTCAACTATATAATATATGTTCGTTAAATAAATATAATTAATTTGTATGGGGGGGTGGGACCACACCCAGCAGTACTCAGGGGTTACACCTGGCTCTGCCCTCAGAAATTGCTCCTGACAGGCCCTGGGGGATGGGGAACCATATGGGATACCAGAAGTTGAACTTGGCTCTGTCCCAGGTCATCTGCATGCAAGGCAAATGCCCTACTGCTGTGCTATTGCTATGGCTCCAGATGTTGAAATATTTTTATTTGCTCAGGTAGATACCTTAAATCTAGATGCTTGAGAGAAATTTCCTTGATTTTTTTTCGAGAATCACTGTTCACACTTTTAGAACTATTATGCAAATACTTTATTTTTAGGGTTAATTTTCTCATTACCATTTTCTATTTTCTTGGCTTCTAGCTCTCCTAGTTTTTTTTATTTTATCTTATCATTTTTCACCCTAAATTTTTCATTGCTGTTGTCATGTGTGTAATTTCCAAAAAGCTCTTTTTTTTTATAGTGGCCTTCCTTGTCATATAGATGTACTAGTTAGGTCCTCAGAAGATACTAATAGTTCTTCTGTAATAAAGAATTTTCTGACAGCATCTTCATGTACAGTCTCTACATTGCCCTCCCAATTCTTTTCAGCTTCTATTTATTTCTGGTGTTTGTTTCGAATGTCTAATAGTCCATATCTATTTCCTCATTAATAATAGGTTCTTAGGGCCAGCAAGGTGGCGCTAAAGGTAAGATGTCTGCCTTGCAAGCACTAGCCAAGGAAGGACCACGGTTTGATCCCCCCCCCCCCCGTGTCCCATATGGTCCCCCCAAGCCAGGGGCAATTTCTGAGCACTTATCCAGGAGTAACCCCTGAGCATCAAACGGGTGTGGCCTGAAAAGTAAACAACAAAAACAAAAAAAGAGTAGGCCCTAAAAATCTGTAGGCCCTAAAAAAAATTATATTTGTTCATGATGGCTGAGGGACATACACTAGTGACCTAGCAAGGATACTTTCTGGATGACTACCAATATCAGTCCAGTTAGAGATCTCTTCCTCAGCCGCTTAATCTGCCCTGCTTCTGTGGAGAGGATTCTTTCCATTTCCCGCTTAAAAGCTCCCATATTAAAACCCATAGTCTGGGAACCAATTGGGAACAGAACCCTGGAAGCCCTGTTAGCCAAACGCTCATCAAGTTGCCTGTTTCTCAGCAGGAATTTTCCTTGTTCACCAGTGCTGGAAAATTCCAGGGCAGAACATCTCCTCCCTAGCCTCCCTAAAAGGTCCCAGGGTGGAGGTCTCTATGACAGTAGTGGGAAGAGGATTTAGAAATCTATTTATTTATGCGGCTTCTTAAATCTTCTCCTCCCTGAGTAATCCCTAGAAATTCCTATTTGCTTCTCTGGTTTTTTTTTTTCCCGCCTATCATGAACTATCATCTCTCCTCAGGGTTCAGTAACATACACTGTTCACTACTCTGTTTCTTCCACCGATGACTGCAGCTTCCCTCCTAACCTACAACACAATGGTGCTGTTTCCTTTCCCTTCTAGTCCCTGTGGACTTTTTGGCTTTCAAAAAATATCTTTAGCTTTGTTTTAACTGGGTCCAGGAGAAATAGAGCCAAGTATGTTTTGGTTTGCTTTGTTATTGGTTTTTGGGCCACACCCGGTGATATTCAGAAATTATTCCTAGCTGGCATGGTGGCGCTAGAGGTAAGGTGTCTGCCTTGCCTGTGCTAGCCTAGGACGGCCTAGGTTCGATCCCCGGGCCTCCCATATGGTCCCCCAAGCCAGGTGTGATTTCTGAGCTCATAGCCAGGAGTAACCCCTGAGTGTCACCGGGTGTGGCCCAAAAAAAACTAACAAAAAAAGACAGAAATGATTCCTGGCTCTGCACTCAGGAATTAATACTGATGGTGCTTGGGATAACTTGGATCAAACCCTAGGTCAGCAGTGTGCAAACAAGGCAAGAGCTCTGACCACTGCACCATTATTCTGACTTCTGACCCATGAAGATAGCCAAATGTGGCTATCCAAATGGCTGCCTAAAATCACAATTCTTTTTAATGAGATGAAATATTTTTTAACATAGGCTCAGGTTGTTCTTTTCTGAAAACATACATCCCTCTGCAAATATTAAAATCATTAGCATGCTTTTTTAAAAGGGCACTGGTTTTATTATTTATCTTATACTGAGGCTTATTTTTAAAGTAAATTTAACTCCATCAAGGAGCACATTTCTGAATGTCAACAGTTACCACTTCTTAAAATGGTTCCTGTTATACAGCTTCTCTTGGGCACTTACATTAAACATTGAATTCATTCTTGCTTCTGAAATTTAACTTGGAAAGGAACTGTGGTATTTTAAATATATTACAGAGATTAAAAAATTTCGAGAATGAACTAGTGAATATGAAGAGTCTAGAGAATTGACTAAGTGGAAGAAAGCGTGAAAGAACACAGAATCAATGAAGTCACAGTTTTCTAAAAAGAGAACTAGACAGATGTGACCTAGAGACCAATACTTCCCTATGCCTGCCAGTTTAGCAACCAGGTAGAGAAGGAAGATAACCACAGGCCAATTCTATCAAGTCGGTCACCCATCTAAGTTGTAAGGTTCCAGGAAACACCTACCTGAGGATGATTTTCGTCTGCTTTTGTAGCCAAAATGCAGAAATCTCCACAGGTAGTAATAGAAATGAGACTCTTGACATATTTAATATATTTCTCATTGTTTTTTGTATCCCAAAAGATAACACAATACTCTGGACGATCAGGTCTGGTATATGCATAGACAACAGTATTTGAGCAATAACCCCACTGGGACAGACAAAAAAAAAGAAAGAAAAGTGAGGAGCTAAAGGAGGGAAAGAGATAAATAATATTAAATAGCAGCAAATAAAAATACATTATATTATTATCTAGAAATTTTGCATATATATAATTTATTATATCTGACAAATGTTATTCTTCAAAAGCAGGGCCAAGCATCCACTTGAATCTCTTTTCTCACAAAAATAACTGAAAATGAAGGGTAATAAAGATAACTAAAAACAATTGTTGCAAAAACAAATATTACTTTAACTTTCCTTATTTTAATAGATAAGATCTAAATTTTAGTGGTAACATTTCATATTTTTCAACAATCAATAAGAGCTACTTGGGAAACATTCAGAAGTGCAAGTCCCAGCCAAAGTTTAAATGTGGGGCCTTTGAGTCAAACTGCAAAAAAAAAAGTTGCTTGATTTCTTTTTCTCTATCCACATTTTAACATTTTTGTGTTTGAAAATAACATGTTCAGGGGCCAGAGAGATAGCATGGAGGGTAAGGCGTTTGCCTTTCATGCAGAAGGTCATCGGTTCGAATCCCGGCATCCCATATGGTCCCTCGCGCCTGCCAGGAGCGATTTCTGAGCATAAAGCCAGGAATAACCCTGAGCGATGCCGGGTGTGACCCAAAAACCAAAAAAAAAAAGAAAAAAAAAGGAAAGAAAATAACATGTTCAGTTTTCATCACATAATTCTAAAATACTTATGTAAAGCAAAACAAAATGCCCTACCAGCCTAGCTTCCTCTCCAAAATGGCCTGTCCTGGTATTTAAACCCCGTATCACAAATATAATTATTACAGAACTCTAACAGAGCTTTCCAACATACTTATGCAACTTTGAATGACTCTATATTCAGCATCACATTAGTATGATTACTTAATTACTCAAAACTAAGTTGTTTTTTATTTTTACATGTAGACATATGCTTCTTTTATTTAAAAAGATTTTATTATAACACTGCAAGTTGCTCATAATGGTCATTTGAGGCATTAAATATTTAAGCACCAATCCCACCTCCATGTGACCTTCCCTTCACCAGGATCCCCAATCTCCCAACTACCATCCTAGCCTACCCCACCCTTCTAGAAAAAAACAAATTTACTTCATTTTTTTGTTATATCACAAAGGCAAATGGGATACAAATTAGATAAAAAATGGTCAATTTAAAATAATTGTTCTATCTCTACATGGTGTTACAAAAGTCACTATATATTGGGCTATGGTTGATACTGGTTGAGCCTTCTGTATTAGTGTTACAGAGCTTGGTAGATTTCTGTGTAACTCTCCCATTAGATTTCATGTGTTACTACTGGGCTGATACTATGAAATTTTAAGGTATCAATTGGACACAATGGCCATGTGGTCCATGATCTGAAACAAATTTTGTGGTTGACAGCTAAGATTAAGTCACAAAGCTAGACTGTTTCTGTTGGAGGATGAAGGGTGTGGTGCTGGGCTGTTGTAGTTCATGCAGAAAGGAAAAAACTGCCTCTGACCATTCTGAGAAGGCCCCTGAAGTATCAGCCCAGACCAAACTACCAAGGAAGAATAGTTGGATATTATTTTCCCACCTTTGTCTGAAAAATCAATCATTTTTCTAAGGGGCACTGTTCTTCAAAAACAAAACATACAAGTTCTTATAATAGATTACCTTAGTATCTACCAGATCAATCTCCTGACAGAGCTTATTTTAAAATATTCAATTTTTGATATAATATTTACTCATTATTATGCTGCATATCTCCTTTACTCTCTGATCCATTCTTTGCCCTTCTCAACTATGCTCTGTATCTTGGAGGCTGACTTTATGAACTCTATTGCCCGGTCTACCTGTCTTCTAACTTCCAGGTGAGTTTGGTCAATAGAAGGCACCAAAATCTGGAGAGATGGTTTGAAAAATTTAGTCCCCCAATCTATCTCTGCATGACTGACCAGCTGGAAATGGTTGAGTTCCCATAGGATACATCTGAAAAACCACAGTTCCTTGGTGGCAGAAACAACTATTCATTCATTGAGAGTTGATCTCTCATCTTTGCAGGCCCCCTAAATCCTCCCTCTCCACACCTGTGTCTCCTGCTGGGACCCTGAACATTGAGGCAAATCTACTATTAAAGAAATTTAAGACTTTCACATCATCAACCTACTGGCACCCTGAGCATTGAGGCAAATCTACTATTAAAGAAATTTAAAGCATCTATGAAAAGCATACTTTTATAATAGATACTACATCATGAGATGTATCAAAATCACTTATTTTTTAAACATAAAAAGCTGTTTTACCACACCTGGGAATATACTCTAAGTGCTCAAAAACACAATGCAGAAAAGCTCTCTGTACTCCTCTATTCATCACAGCACTATTGACAATAGAATTTGGAAACAACCAAGTGTCCAAGAACAGACAAATGGATAAAGAAACTTAGGTACATCTACACAGTGGAGTATCATGCAGCTCTTAGGAAAATAAAGTAACGAGATTTGCTTATATATGGATGTATATGGAGAGTATTGTGTTGAATGAAATGAGTCAGATAGAGACAGAGAATGGTCTCACTCAGTTGTAGAATATTTTTTTTCCTTTTTTGGGGGGTGGGATCACACCTGGCAGTACTCAGGGGTTACTCCTGGCTCCATGCTCAGAAATTGCTCCTGGCAGGCACGGGGGACCATATGGGGCACCGGGATTCGAACCGATGACCTTTTGCATGAAAGGCAAACGCCCTACCTCCATGCTATCTCCCGGGCCCCTGTAGAATATTTTTTAAAAGATAATTTAATAGTAATACCCAAAGAAAATAAAGTCAAAGGCCAGGAGAACTAGTCAACAGTAGAAAGCCAATGAACAAGGAGTGCAATTAGAACAGAGAAAGGAGAAAAATGTCTGCCACAGAGGCAAGAGGTAGGTGCGAGGGATGGCAGGAGGGAAAATGGAGACAGTGGGGGCTGGAAATGTACACTAGTGAAGAAATAGTGTTGTAACATTGTTTAACTGAAACTCAATCATGAGCAACTTTACAACCATATATCTCACAGTGATTCAATTAAAATGCATTGATTTAATAAATAAAAAAGCTTTAAAAATAGCTGTTTCTATCATTTATTTTATATCTACTCATAATGCTCACCTTATAATCAGGTCGAATATTTGCAAAATATATAAAAGAATCAACAGCTAGGGCAATTTTCAATCCACCTCCTTCCCAAGAGAGTGCACTCATCTGCTTTCCAGGAACCTTCAAAATACCTAGATGCTGAATAAATAATTACACCTAAATATCACAAGTAAGTCAAATACGAATTACCATCAATCAATTCCAGAAATCAAAATAAATACAAAAATCACTGTTAAAAGCGATATTTATTCAAGGGTGGAGAATCCCTGGACCTCTTATGCCAAGCAAATTTCTTTTCAAATGACCCCAATATTTACTGTGCATGTGCAGGAAGGGGGAAAAAAAAGGCAAAAAAGCACAAAACAAGTTATCTAGCGCTTGTTGATTTCTTTGTTTTGGTTTGGCTATTGAAGTCATTGTCTCCATTTATACTTATTTTTCTTCTTTTCTTTTCTTCCTTTATGTGCTCTGCCACATTTTTTATTTCAATACCATGGCTTTTATGTGATGCTTATCTTCCCCCCCACTCCCCGGAGTGCTCACTGGATACTTTATTTGACACTTCTTATTGTACTGTTGTGGTGTTTCACCCTCTTTTTCCCCTTAGTATCTCAAACCTAGGATGAGAACCTCTAGAAGGACTCCACCCATGTTCGAAGTATTTGATTTTTTCTCCCAGTTTATTACTTTTCTCTTCTTTAAACAAAACCACATAACCTGAACTATCTAGCCCTGATTCTCAATTAGAGAGGGAAATAAGGGAGGTACCAAGACCAAACAGGGATAAGCCCACTTAGTAGTAAGCTAGGCACTGAGGGGACCACTTATTCTAGCAGCCCCATGGGTGAGGGAAAAGGATATGGGAGGTAGGACGGGAACGGAGGTGGACGGAGGACAATTCGGTGGTGGGAATTCCCCTGATTTTATGTTAATATGTACCTAAAATATTATTGTCAATGATATGTAACCCACTATGATTAAAATAAAAATTATATTATAAAAAAGTATGTATAAGGATCAGATAGGAGGTCACATAACATTAAAATATTTTACTTTTTAAAAAAGCGATATTATTCACTTCAAAATCATTTTCCTTGAATTTTTAGGGATAAAGCAAATCTGATCAAAGTTTTCAAGCCATATATAGCCAAAAAACTCAGCATTACATTTCATCAACTCTTAGAAACAAGTATCTTCTTTAAGTATCCTTTATTTTTATGTGCAATTAAAGATAAGAAAAATACATTGCTAATTGAAATAGGACAAGTACAATTACAGATGCATCCCAATTTTTTGTTGTTGTTGTTTGGTTTTGGGTTTGGTGCCACACCTCAGCAGTACCCAAGAGGTTACTCCTGGCTCTGTGTTAAGAAATTACTCCTGACAGGCTCAGGAGTAATTTACTACACAAGAGACTCAGGCTCAGAGTCATATTATGGTATGGCAGGGATCAAACCCAGGTTAGCCACATGCAAGGCAAATGCCCTATCTGCTGTGTCATTGCTTCAGCCCCTCATTCCAATGATTTTAAGTGAACTTAGAATTGTTTTAGTAGAAAACTCAATCCAAAGTCTTGTTTCTCTCTTTCATTGCCACAGCCATTAAGTTCCACTACGCTGTTTTCGATCCCCCACCACAACTGCCTTAATTCTCAAATAAATTATGGAAATAGCCTTCTATTGTAACTTTGACGTTTTAATTATTTTAACTTGACATTTTAACTTCTCATGAGTAATAACTAAATTCTCATTTTTTAATTATTTAAAGTCAAAATATACTAATTTTCCTACTCCTACTGCTATTCAGAAAATAATTCTCTGTAAAAATTAAACTAATCTTGCTGTTAATTAGAAGATAACTTTAGGGGCCCGGGAGATAGCACGGAGGTAAGGTGTTTGCCTTTCATGCAAAAGGTCATCGGTTCGAATCCCAGTGCCCCATATGGTCCCCTATGCCTGTCAGGAGCAATTTCTGAGCATGGAGCCAAGAGTAACCCTTGAGCACTGCCGGGTGTGACCCAAAAACTAAAAAAAAAAAAAAAAAAAAAAAAAAAAAAAAAAAAAAAAAAAAAAAAAAAAAAAAAAAAAAAAAAAAAAAAAAAAAAAAAAAAAAAAAAAAAAAAAAAAAAAAAAAAAAAAAAAAAAAAAAAGAAGATAAATAATTCTAAAATAATCTAAAACAGCTGTTTGGAAGGGAAAAGATGCATATAGTTAAATATCCTTCACACACTTAACATATCACATTCAAATTAAGAAAAAAATTAAGAAACTAAATTACATGAAAACCAACTCCAAATCCACTATGAAAACAGACACATACTCATATCAGAGAACTCATATGATTATCCATATATTTCATGGTGATTCCTGATGTGAAATATATGATTCTAAATGTACAGAGTACAAACTGAGCTCTATAAATGGATCTCTGAAAACTTATAATATGATGATGTTATTCCAAGACATATACCTGACGGCTTGCCCTTTTTTACTGAAAATGTTCTAAAAGAAAAGATGACACGTGGATACCTTTTCCTCCATTGTTTCCCCTCTACTTTATTTTGTACCTATTTGGATGGAAAAAAAGGGGAAGTCCAGGTTGTACTTACCTCACCAAATGGACTGAAAAACTGCACTGTGTTTATATCCTTGTCCTGCATGACAGTCTTCTGGGAACCGGCCACTGCTAATACGCTGCCAGTGTGGTTCCACTGGGCACTCACCACATACATGCCCACATCAATCAGCACAGGGTCTAGTCACAAACACAAAAGGTGTTCATTGCAATTTAAAAAAAGAAATAAAGACTTATCTTACTCAACTAGATAACCTGAAATATGTATCTTTTAATTCTATACATTAAAGATACAAAAAAAAAAGAAATACATACTTTGGTCATTTTCATGTCTCATGATTTGGCATCTCCCATTGTCAAAACAAATGGCGAGGCAGGGACAATCAGGCTCCACATAGCCTTCTGCGCCATGGTACCAATGAATTGCGCCAATGCTGACAGCCCCAGTGACATTCACCAAACAATTCAGTTTCATTTTCATCTAAATAAAATTGTTTCAATTAATATTTGAGAGGGCCAGAGAGGTAGTACAGCAGTAGGGCATTTGCCTTACATGCATGCACCCATCCCAGGACAGACCCACGTTCAATTCCCAATACCCCACAGGGTTCCCCTGAGCCTACCAGGAGCAATTTCTGATCACAGAAGCAGAAGTAACCTCTATGTGCCACTGAGTGTGGCCCAAAAGCCAAAAATAGCATGAATATTTGATCATTTATTGCATTTTTTGTCATGTGGACAATCCAGCACCTCACATGAGCAAAGTTCAATTGCTGAGCTATACAGCCTGGCTCTTAAATATTTTACACCTTAAAACTGAGAAATCCAGAACAGGGTATTGAAGAAGAAACAAGAACAATGGGATTTAGAAATCTAATTTCAAATGCAAGTTTTATCAGTCACTAATCTATCAATTCGGGACAAATCACTTTGCCTGGGTTTTATTTTTCTGTACTTGAAAATGAGGATTTAAGAAAAAAAAATGCTAAATGGCCAGAATTAAAGTACTATTAAAAAAGCAGTGTCATACAGCACATATACCTCTTCACTAATAAATAGGTTTATGTCATGACCTCTCTAAAAAAATACTTCCTGTTCCTAGCCTAGGCCTCGGCCTAGGATTTGTACAAAAACCAAGATCTCTAATTCCAGAGGTCTAATTTTGACAACTGCGACTGAGAAGAACTTCTGGAACTACGCTGAAAGACTATATACCCTAGGTTCTGTTCTAGGTTCTGAACAAAAACCAAGACCACTAATTACAGAAGACTGATTACAACAGAGATGGAACAGAACTCCTAGAAAAGTAATTAAAAAAAAACTCTCTCCTGGCCTTCACTCTATGTATGACCTACACAAATAACAAGATCTCTAGCTACGAGGTAGGATATCATCACCCACATCTGACTAGAAAGTTTCCTGGCACCATAAAAAGACCTTTGGGTGTGCAAGTGAGTGAGCATGGAACCGGTAGTTGTTCCCATGGCAGTATGCTTCAAGGGTGGAGAAACCATGTATCTCTTTAGGCCAAGGGAATTCCCACTCTAATTTTCCCTATATTTACCATGCCTATGAAAAAAAAGAAGAAAAGAAATACAACCTTTTTTTTTTTTTAAAGAAGTTGCTGGTGTGGTTTTTTGTCTGTTTGTTTGTTTTTCTATCTTTTTTATTTACTTTTTTTTCTTTTTCCATAGCTCATGATTTTGGTTTTTGACTTATTATGTATTTATTCTTTTTGTAATCTTGTTGATACTCCCTTATTGTGTTTTGTTTCTGGTTGGTCTTGTTTTACTATCTTTTTCTTCTTTTTTCCCTTCCTTCTTCTAAGTGGATATTTATAATACCTAGACGGACACCTCCTAGTTTTCCTATTTTTTGTTTCCCTTTTTTTTTTCATTTTTCTTTTTTCCTTCTTTCCCCAGATGGTATCGAGGACAGACAGTTGAATGTTCATTTGGTGGAAATAAAAACTGATCAGACATGAATACCAAATCTAAAGTCAACAACAACAGAAACAATACCCAATCTACAACAAGCTGTACAAGGGGGAAACAATTGCACTAGCATTATGGGGGTAAAGGAGGGAGATGTGGGATGCATGCTGGGTATAGGAGTTGAGGGAGGACAACACTGGTGGTGGGAATGTCTCTCACTCATTGTCACTATGTGTCTCAAATATTACTGTGAGAGAATTGTAATTCACTTCGACCACAATAAAATTTAAAAAATATATATTTCCTGTAAGGAAAAGGGAAGACCTATCATAGCCAGTCACTAAAGTCAGTGTTTTCTCCCCAAGATTATGCTGCCTGAGGTCTATTTTCCATTCGTTTGAAACCCTTTACTATTAAGTCTCCCATTTTTATGTAAACAACCATAGTTAGGTACTAACTCTAGGGGCCAGGGAAGGGTGCAATGGCTAAAGCTTTTAGCTGTCTATGAGCTCAAGCCCTTGTGTCATCATCACATGTGCCTGGTGTGACAGTGTATATCTATGACCCCCAGAACACTATCACACAGTCAGCACCCCAACCACAGGGTGAGACACGAAGCCAGCACAGTGTGAGTACAGCCCCGTGATATCTCTCAGAAGAATCTACATAAACACACAACTAAAGGAATGCAGCCTCCAGGTAAGAGAGGCACCGGCACCAGAGACCTGATAGCAGACTCCCCAGCCATGACAACTAAATGTTCGAGCACATATGCAGTCCTTGGATATTACAACAGAACTATCAAGAGAGGTAAGCAGGTGGGGAAATGAAACCTTTAGAAAAAGTTCTGGATTTGGAGAGATAGTACAGGGGTTAAGGTGCTTGCCTTTCTGACCTGGTTTGATTCTCCAGTGTAACATTTGGTCTCCTGAGCACTACAAGAAGTGTACCTGGGCACAGTAAGGTATGACCCAAAAACAATCAAGCAAAAAAGCTCCCACATCTCATTTAAACATTGGGCAGAAGAAGACACATGAGTAAATGGGATTTTATCCTACTCACTATTTCTCATCTTCAATTCACTGAAACCCTTATTCTTTCCAGATATCAGAAAATTGAAGGAGCCTTAACATAGTACATTAAGTTGAAGCAATCAAAAAAAATCTTTCAGTGAAAAAGCATTAGTTAATTAGGAAAAACACCAAGACTGTCTTGATTACACAAACCATAATAATGAAAATAGTCATACCTTTGTAAAATGACATAATACATGTAACCAATTTACATGTATAACCAATATAACATAGATAACCAATTTAAAGAATATATCTTACTTACTATAAAATTCCCTTGGTCATCATAAATGTGTATTTCTCCATTTGCCATTCCGAAAAGTAAGACTTTACTGTCTGCAGACCATGCTACATGGCATAACTGTATACCCTTCAGATCTTTTCCCCAAATTCGATTACCTAAAATAAGGTATAAAACAATTATTTTATCAAAAGTTCAAGATCATGATTCTCCAGCTACTGTGCTAAAAGTCTTTGCTTCCTAGAGATCTCACATTCTTGTAGTTGATCTCTTAATTCAGTCAGTAAATATTTACTGAGTAAATATTACATGCCCAATTCTAACCCTCTGAAACTTTCTCTCTTTTCTAACTTTTGACTCAGGGTTTCATTTGCACTCTCAATGGGCAAAAGCACTCATCTTCAGATTCAGAACTAAAATAAAACAAAGCTCTCGGAGTAGAAATTCTTCATTCTCCTTTTCAAATGTTCAGAACTGAAGTGACTCACCATAGGGACACTTTCTTTCTAGCTCTTAATACAAAGAGGAGGCTTCTCCCCAGCCATACTATATTCACAGGGTGATCTAATGTCTGCCTTGTCGCTAATCTGACCCCTTCCTTTCTAGCTTTAGCAAGTCTCCCTCTAGTAATTATTCTCATTGCCCTTCTCTTTAAATTCTTCTCTCTAGGCTGTTTAGTATAAGAATTAAAATTCAGATCTATTCCTCCTTAAAACTCTCACCTCAAAGAGCAAAAAACAAAAACTAAATCCCATTTCCCTCAGCTCTTAATTTCTGAATAAGCCACTGCCAGTATTTCTACCATCCCTTTCCCAGCCAACCATCCTGATAAGAGTTTCTACACACACTAGGAATCTCCTCCTCAAGTCCTACTCCACCTTCAAGTCAGTGCAATCTGGCACTGCCCAGAGAGGTCACCTGCTGTTGCAAAATCCAGCAAAGACAACTTTTTAAACCATATCCCTTTCCTCTGGCCTCCTGCAAATACATGTACTTCCTATGGTCAGAAATTTCATTTTTCAGAGTGCTTTATGGAACACCCTTCTTCTGCCAAGCCCTTAAATGGAGTTTTTGTTGTTATTTGTTTTTATTACTTTTTAATTACTTCCTTTAAATACCATGCTTTTAGAAGGTTGTTCATAATACTATTGTGGGTGTCTTTTCCACAGTTACAAAGTTGTTCATGATTGAGTTTCAATCATATAGTGTACAACAATCCTTCACCAATGCACATTTCCCACCACATGTTTCCCAGTTTCCTGCCCTCTCCCCGCTGCATGCCTTTATGGCAGACATTCATTCTCTCTTTCTCTCTGCCTCTGTCTCTCTCTTACCCTCATCCCATTCCCTCCGTTCCATTCTTTTCCTCTTAGACACTGAAATGCAATATTGTTACTGAAGGAGTATATGCATATAACTATATTTTTAAATGAAGTTTTTTTAATCCACAGATGGTCCTTAAATTTCACATCTATTCTGATGATTCATAATCATTCATATATTAGTCATCTCACAAATTATGTTTTCAGTCCAGATCTTTCTAAGCTGCAAACATATTTATAGATACATATATATGTATACATATATACAAAGAGAAAGAAAGGCTGGGAGACTTTTTCTGCCACGAGTCATTTAGATATGTATAACATGACTCATGGGTCACAATACAGGCTGCCAGTGAGAAGCACACTTGCCTGTCTGATCATGCATTAGGGCTAGGCCTTAAAATTTCATCAGCTTTAGAGGGTACATAGGCCTGAAGTTCCCCGCCCCTGGTCTAGACCTACTTATTTGATTGTCTAAGGCATGCCTGAATCAGCATGTCCAAATTAGAACTCTCCCTCAAAATTAGTCTTTCTCCGTGCCTGAAATGTTCCAATAAAAGGTATCATCATGGGGCCTGGGAGATAGCATGGAGGTAAGGCGTTTGCCTTTCATGCAAAAGGTCATCGGTTCGAATCCCGGTGCCCCATATGGTCCCCTGTGCCTGCCAGGAGCAATTTCTGAGCATGGAGCCAGGAGTAACCCCTGAGCACTGCCGGGTGTGACCCAAAAACCAAAAAAAAAAAAAAACAAAAAAACAAAACAAAAAAACAAAAAAAACAGGTATCATCAGAGGTCCAGCTGACAAACCTAAACATCCAGATTTCATCCAAATTACTCTATTCCTTTTTTTTATTCCTTCATGCCCAAGCTGGCCGATACTAATATCTTCTTTCTTCCATCTCCTAACTATCTCTACATTCTGTCCCCTTAACTTCAGTCTTCCTGATTCATGCTGCCATGTAGCGTCATCTCACACCTGAATTTTCATTCCCTCATTGGTATACCTTTCCCGTACCCCCATCTTTTCCTTTTTTCTTCTTCCTTCATAGTGCAGTCACAGAGAGCTCCAAATAAAAACTATGATTCATTGCTTCCATTCTTAAAAATCCACACTAACTTTTCAGTGCTCTTACAAACTCTTTGAATGTAAGCTTGTCTCTATAAATATATTTTTATGGACTGGAGTGGTAACACAGTGGTAGGGCATTTTCCTTGCACACAGTTGACCCAGGACACAATTGGGTTTGATTCTTGGCATCCCATATGGTCCCCTGAGCCAGGAACAAGTTCTGAGTGCAGAGCCAGGAGTAACCCCTGAGTGCTGCCAGATGTAGCTAAATAAATAAATAATAACTTTTTTTTATCATATACCACTCTTCTAAGAATTGTACTATACCAAGTCTCAACCATTTTTCTTCAATACTCCAACAAGAGTTGCATTTAAGTTCAACTCTCCTCAAAAGCTAGTTCTTAATCTTCTGCTATTCTACACACTTCAACACAGACATCACCACTTTCTCCAGATGCCTTTCCTGATGCCTCTAAGACTGAGTCATATACTTTTTACAAGTGCTGAATTTTCCCTGTCTGAACAGTTATCTCAAAGCATTGCCATTGCCGAGAGACTGACCCCTCTCTCCTGCTCTAAGTCTGGTATAGTTTTCATTGTTGAGCCTGGTGTCTAGAACTACAGCTGTAGTGATAATGCAATCAGAAATAATTATATGCTATATAATGGCATGCCAAAGATACTTTTCAGAATAGTGATTTTTAAATTAATTATTTCTATAGACAAAGTTGTTTAAAATAAAAAGATAGACTCCCAGAACCCAGTGTTATCTATGAGCTAAAATTTAAAAGCTATATTTTAAGACAAAAAAAAAACAACTAACAATAATAAGTTCAGTTCTATTATGAGCTAATCAGAGATTTTATAACTCTATACTTTCTGGAACAAAAATCTATATATTTATACAGTCTAACAAGTATAAAGATAAATCATTAGCTTGATAAACTTAAAACAGGTCTTAATTCATGTTTTTCAGTGCTGCTATAGGAAAATTTTAATGGATTTTTTCATTTGAATATACTTAGAAATATGTAATTTTTGAATGTCAACAAACTGTACCTCAACAATTTTCCATAGTGCTTATTTTTCTGACATAATATAAACATATGATAATGTAAACTTCTTGGATAAAAAAAATGTTAGCAACATGCAGCTGACCCTGGTGAGTGGGGTCTTTCAGCACCTCATAGTACCATAAGCCCCTCCAGAAGTAGCCCGTGAGCACTAACAGGTGTGGCCCAAAGGCCCAAAAATAATAAGAAATGGATGTTAGCTGAGTCTGTATCTTAGTATTGTGTACAATGATGAATTACCATCCACAGAGCCGACTATCACTGCCCCGTCTTCATATACGATGCAGATCTTCTGGCCGTCCGCATTCCAGCTCATACTTCGGACCACTGATTTATTTCTATTGTTAATCATTTCCTCATACCAAGAGCCTATTTTACACAAAGTGGGGAAAACAAGACAATTCAGGGCCCAGAGAATACAAGAGATAAGGCACTCATCTTAAAGGTAGCAATGAAACTCTGTTTTGAATATCCAGCACTGTAGGTGGTGCCCTTAACACTGCCAAGGGTCAATGGAGCACAATGACTGGAAGTGGCTCCTGAGCACCGTTAGGTGTGAACTAAACTCCAATTCTAAAACAATGGCAAGTCAAGTCTATTACATCTATTAAATGGTACTTAGGGTTTGAAAAAAAACTTCATAAAACATACAGTGGGATAAATAGCTTTCCAGTTTTCTATAACCTTAGCTATTAAACTATAAAACTGTCAAACTCATCATAAGCAAACAGCATCAACTTAAGCTTTAACTACTTAATACTTCAAAACTTATTACAGAAAACATAACAGGCACCCACCTTATTTTTCTCTTTCCATTTTCCCTTTTCTCTGTCCTCCCTTCTTTCTTCCAGTTAAAAAATAAAATTTCATTTGCTTTGTAAAGCAAAGCTAATGGATTGTTCTCAAAACCTGTTCCCACATGAACATACTTGATATAACCAAATAAACATAAAAATGCAATAATCTGATATGTACATATCTTATATGATTTATAAAAATACTCCATATTAATTATTATGTAAGACCTCCTCATCTGCTTGAAGACAAGAGAAATTGAACCTGGAATCTACATGATCTTCATTCTATCATTCATATCACATGGATGTAATAAATTACTATGCTAAATGGCAAGGACATTCTTGTAGTGTATAGCCTGGAGTAAGAAGCAATTTTTTCTCATGGTATGACCAAATGTGAGGCAAATCACAAGGTTAGTTCTTCTGGAGTTTCTTGCTTCTGGTCCACATCTAGCTGTGCTCAGTGCTAACTCCCCCCTCTCTGTCCTGGGATCACTACTGACAAGCTTGGAAACTATATGGGGTGCCAGGAATCAAACCTGAGTCAGCTGCATGTAAGGCAAGTGCACTATCTGCTGTACTATCTTTTCAGCCCCAACACATTTGTTTGCACTTTTCTAACATTATTCGGATAATAGGAAGACTGGCCTGTAGCCATGTAAATAATCATGTCACCTGGAATAACAGACAGAAACAAGCACTGTCAGTCAAGACTGAGGTCCCCCAAAGACCTATCTGGAAAATGAAAAAACAATTTACTCAGTTTCCTATATTCTGCATTCTATTCCCACCACACGCTTGCGTGTGCACACAGACACACACACACACACACACACACACACACACACACACACACAGTTTGATTTCTCTCAAGTACAAAAACAATAAATTCAATCTCACAAAAAAGAAACAAAAATTAAAAAATAATTCATGAACTGCAGCATATGCTTTAATTAAATTTTTGAAAGACTGGGTGGGAGTGATAGTGTAAGGTTAGGGCGTTTGTCTTTATGAAGCTGACATAAATTCCAACTCCAGCACCCTACGTGGTCCTCCATGCCCACCAGTAGTGATCCCTGAGCACAGAGCCAAGAGTAAATCCTGACATCATCAGGTATGATCCAAAAGCCAAAAATAATTAAAATTTTAAAAGGCTAACTCTGAATTCTTTCAAAGCTATACACAGATCTACATACAATATGATGGTTTTGAATCCAGAAAAAAAATAATGAGAATTCTTTCTGATAACAGAAATTCATCAGGATCCGGAGAGAGAGCACAGAGGTGTTTGCCTTGCAAGCAGCCGATCTAGGACCAAAGGTGGTTGGTTCGAATCCCAGTGTCCCATATGGTCCCCCTGTGCCTGCCAGGAGCTATTTCTGAGCAGACAGCCAGGAGAAACCCCTGAGCACTGCCGGGTATGGCCCAAAAACCAAAAAAAAAAAAAAATTTTCATCAATCCTGAGGCCAAAACAATAGTATAGCAGGCAGGGTGCTTGCCTTATATACGATCAAACTGGGTTTGAGCCCCAGCACTATAGATGGTCCCCTAAGCACCACTAGAACTGATCCCTGAGCACAGAGCATTCCTATGACCAAAAAATAATGACAACGCTCTGAGCCTCTGATACTTCTTATAAAAAGCACAAGGATTACATGAGATGATGGTTGCCAAGTGCTCAGCCTGTAACATAGTAAGTGCTCGATGTTGGAAGGCCAAACAAGTAAGACCAAGATATAGACTTGTTGCCTACTATTTATTTGTCACGCTGTTTTACCTCTGCCTCCTTGCCACTCAACCTCACAGCAAAACCTTTCTTTTCTCAGAAAAAAAAATAATGACAACAAAAATAGGCCTACTATGCTGGCAGGCTAGGGTGTAGTGTAGATGGTGATGGCATTGGATGCAATCTGGAAACATTGTGGAGAGAGGATGATGCACCAATGGTGGGATTGGTCTGAAAAACTGTATGTCTAAAACCCAACAATGAATAGCTTTGTAAATCACAATGGTTTAAGAAAGAATTTTTTTAAGATAATAACAACAAAAAGACCTCACCAATCCTCTCTTTCTCTCTGTGGCCAAAAGACACAAACTGTGGGCCAGTAATCAGAGGCAGATACCAATGGCATCATCGAAAGAAAGGAAGCTACATGATTCAACAGAGGAAATGAATTATTGTCTTTGACTCCTAATAGGTGCACTTTATCTTTTGAGCTAACTAGAGTCATTGACAGAGAAACTATTTTTAGAAGTCTATCAGCCTAAGTTTATTTTGGAGATATCCAACTGTGACCTAATTCACTTTTCAATGAAAAGTCACTGTTCACAGGAAACAAGTTAAAAAAGAAAAAGTAATCAGGGCTAGAGTGATAGCATAGCAGGTTGGGCATTTGCCTTGCTGGGGATCAAATCCGGGTTTGACTCTTAGCATCCCATATGATCCTTGGAGCAAACCACATGTGATTCCTGAAACAGGTGGGTCTGCATGGTGAGGTTGCAACTCTGAGTGATTGCAGCCTGTCTGGAAAAATGTTTTTTTTTAATTATTTAAAATAAAACTACCCAAAAAAGAGGAG
>PVKC010001203.1:21370-53340 GCA_004027635.1 Crocidura indochinensis | reverse complement strand
ATCATGATAAGATTAGAAATGTTTACATATGCAACAACAACAAGTACGACTATGTTAAAGAATGAGAAGTAGAATGCCTGTCCTCAATACAGGCAGGGGTGGGGAGGATGGGGGGCATTGGTGGTGGTAATGTTGCGTTGGTGAGGGGGATATTCTGTTTATAACTGAAACCCAACTATGAAAATGCTTGTAATTATGGTGCTTAAATAAAGATTTATATATAAAAATAGATAAATAAATAAATAAATAAAAGCTGCAACTAAACAAGAAACCCTTTTCTGTAGTGCTATACACCATTCAGCACTGCACATGTGCTCACCTTCTAACACTGTCTGTTCATTTTTATTATTTTAGATTCATTAAATTCCTCTTATAGATTTCAGATATCACTCCTATCTTCTTACTGTAATAGATGACTTTTAGCCTTTTGAGTCTCCAACTAGTCTCTGTGCACTCTAAAAAGACCTTGATTCTATACAATTTTGATTAAATGATATCCTATTGAAACTTTCATAGCATTCTTAATTAACACTTGTCAATCATACTACCAATCATTGTCAATTATAGATGATTGTTTACCTGATCATTTCATCAACTAGACTGTAAACTTCTTGAGGTCAAGATCTAATCTTTTATCACCTTTTAAACCTGCTCACATAGTCACTGACTGTTTAAAAATATTTTATTAGCTTTTACAAAGTTCTATTTCCTCTTACATAGATATTTCTTTATCATGGTTTAAAGAATCAGTTGAAACTGTACACATAAATCTTTCTGAAAACTATCAGTACACAAATAATATTCCCAATTGTCAAATCTTTTTGCATGTGCTTCACCTCATAGATTGCCAGTTACAGCCAATTTAAAAGAATGATTCCTGTTCATTCTCAGGATCTAGGAAATTGGGTCACTGAATCATAAAATCGTGAAAAGTAATGAAGTGAAGCTTAATACATGGGGAAAAGTAGTATCCAGTGTCCAAAGCAAACTACAATGATTTCATTGGAGCAATGAGCTCCCATGTGCTTTCTATATATCTTGAATATATGGCTACATATATATATATATATATATATATGTTTATATATATACACTACAGTGGAAACAGAATATTTGGGGCGAGTTAGGGTCTTAGGCCAGACATGACAGTTCTCAGGGCTTATTCCTGGCTTTGCACTCAATGGTCATTCCTAAGGGTGTTCCAGAGAACATAAAGGTTATCGGGGAGCTAACTGGGTTCTGCTGCATGCATGTAAGGAAACTGTCTTATGTGCTATACTATATCTCTTCAGCCCATGGCTTAAAATGGTTTTACCTGTCACAGTGACTATAGTTAATAGCTAGTCCTCCAATTCAAAGTCTGTGAAATACTAGAAAATATTTTCTCTTTATTGTTCATGTCTTTTTGAGAATTCCTCTGGTATCTGATAGTAATATAAGTTTCCAATTCTAAAAAATGATTGATGAAAATCAACTTCTCAACTTTCATATTTTTGAGTATTATAATTATGCACATTAATTTTACTTTATTGAATTTAGAAGAGTTTTTCTCTGCTATAAAACTCTAAAAGTTTCTGTGGATTGTTATACAGTAAATTTCTCCAAATTATTTCATCAAGAAAATTTCTACTCTAATACTTGCTGAAAACATTGGGCCTAATATTGGAGTTCCCATTAACCTTCAAGAAATGCATAAGTCTTTTCTTATGTCATTTACTCTCACCTCCTTTGACTGAATTCCATAAATTTATTTAAAAGGCCTTAGCTACAAAGCCAGTGTAATTAATATTATTTTATACTTTTATTTATTCAATATTCTCTACACATTAATGTCTCAGTTCTAGTGATTATCAGAAGCTGTTGAAAGTTTGAACCTATTATTAAAATTGGCCTCCATGGATAAAATTTAGGAGAGACCTATTTATGTACTAGTATGGATAAATGGAAATATTATCTGTTTATTTTCCTAATGACCTTCCTCAGTAAGCATCAACTGGATTAGCTTCCATGGTAGCCTACTCAGAGTTAAAATAAGAAAGGTTTTAATCTTTTGTTTTTTTTTTCTTTCTTGGAAGTTTAGGAAAACTGGAATTGTTAGTTCATAAATATAAGCCCAAATCAATATTACCATTGACTTAATCCACATAAGAAGCTTAACTTCATAGGATAACTTCTGAGCAGTTGAAAGAAAACAAAAGATTAGTCTCTAGTGAATACCTAAGTTTAAAAAAGTTGAATACCTTTGTAGGAAAATGGCAGGGTATGACCTTTAGCACAATTCTATTTCAGCACATAAACCTTCATGCTTACTAATTTTCAAGAATAATAACGAATTTTACTATGTGTCAGTCATTATGCTATACATGCTCAATTTATATTTTAAAGTACTTTATGACATTTCAAAAAATTTATGATTCCAGGTTTGATTGAGTGCTAGGAAGTCAAACTTAGAGAGGTTAATTTTCCCAAGAAGACACATCTAGTAAGAATCTCAGTTAAGCATTGATCATGTGTTTTCCTGCACACTGAAGTTCATGCTCCTAGCTAACATGTTATATATCCAATATTATTTATTAATTGACTTTTTAAGTATAACTATAATTGAAGATTTAGCTATTCATCTCCCATCAGAAATATCTGCATGTTCTTCTTAGGTACAGGGGAATAGTCTAATTTTTATCTATTTTAAAGTCAAGAATCCACTGTCACTAGAATCAGGCCATTATCCTTTGCTACATGACAGTGTAAACTGAAGTTTTTTGCCATGAACATATAACAGTATTTGTTTTTCTTCCTTTTTTTTTGCTTTTTGGGCCACACCCAGCAATGCCCAGGGGATACTCCTGGCTGTCTACTCAGAAATAGCACTTGGCAGGCACTGGGGACCATATTGGACACCGGGATTCGAACTAACCACCTTTGGTCCTGGATCGGCTGCTTGCAAGGAGAATGCCGCTGTGCTATCTCTCCAGGCCACGGTGTTTGTGTTTCTAATAGGTTGAGATATCATTGCCTCATTTGTTCTATATTTATACACTATTTATAGTATTTATACACTATCTAACTGAATTAATTGAACCACAGTAATTTCTTTTTTTTTAGATTAATATCTTTATTTAGGCACCATGATTACAAAAGTGTGTAGTAGGGTTCAGTTATAGAAAAAAACACTCCCTCTTCACCAATGCAAGCTTCCCACCACCAATGTCCCCCATCTCCCTCCTCCCCAATCCCCAGCCTGTTTTTAAGACAGGCATTCTATTTCTCTCACTCACTACCATTGTCATGATAATTGCTAGTGTAGTTATTTTCTTATTGTTGAGCTTTTTTTTTTCTTTTTTGGCTTTTGAGTCACACCTGACAGTGCTCAGGAGTAACTCCTGGTTCCATGCTCAGAATTGGCCCCTGGCAGGCTCGGGAGACCATATGGGATGCCAGGATTCAAACCACCATCCTTCTGCATGCAAGACAAACGCCTTACCTCCATGCTATCTCTCCAGCCCCTATTTTCTTATTGTTAACCAGTTTTATTCCAAGATCTTTCTTCTCGTCAAATTTAGTCTATCCGATTTTGGTTTTCTTCTATCTCATTGAAGTATTCTTTTAGTCTTTAGGAAATTGATATTTTCATTGCCTTATTGCTTCTTCACAGTCCTTCCTTTCATTTTCTACTAAAAGACATAGAATACAATAATTTTATTAAGAATTATTCAGATACACAGTTCTAATTTTTGTTTAATGCCTACACACATTTCCAAGACTAGGGCCTGAAAAATAGTGCAGCAGTAAAGTATAGTGCAGTCTTGGACATACCTAAATCAAATTTGGTCCCTGGGACCCTGATCCACCTAATCACCATTAGGAGCGATCATTGAGTGAAGATTTTGGAGTAAGCCTTGGAGGACGGCTGAGTGTAGCCCCAAGTCATAAAAAAAATTCCACACATTTCCAAGGCCCCACATTGCTAAATCTAGTTTATTTTAATTTTTTTGTTCTCATTTTAGTTCAGTAAATCTCTTATATAAAGAAGTACGAGACCATGAATCTGATCCACAGCTCTACCTACATTTGTTGAGCTTCATACTAACAATGTTGATTTGGGACCCCCGGGCATCAGCTGCAATTATTTTCAGCCTATATGTTAGCATATGCAAATATCTTAGCTAAAGATATGCATAATTCTCATTAAGTTTGAAACTCTTGGCCAGGATTTCTGAGGAACACGGTGACAATCAAAATGTGAATACATACCAGAACTAAAAAGGGTTATAATACTTAGCTAGCTTGTGTACAACTACCAGAACTTAAATGTGACTCTGACCCCTGCCAAATAACATAGCTAAGGATATAAGCCCCACTGACAGGCCTCTGTGTGATCTATATTCAATGAAATACAGGAAAGGGAAAAGTATACTAATGAATAAGTTTTAATCTTGACCTTTCAGCGGTATTGGGCACCATTGATCATGTCTTCTTTATTTGAAGAAGAAAATAATAGCATTTGATTCAGAATACCATACAATGTCAAATTTCTTCCTATCCAATTTATCTTTGTTTCCCTTCTTTTTTAAAACATTTAAAATTAGGGGTCCTGCAAACCTCCCACTAATCTTTGATACACTAATTCTTTTATCTTATTATGTTTTATGTTAAAATAATTTCTCTACTATAAACATGCTTAATTCCAATTTGAACCCCTCCCATTAAACTCAGATTAATTTACCTACCCTGCTATTTTAATTTTAACAAGTTGTCATTATAAGTATCTTAAATGTTACCTATATGTATCATATGCTATCTTTTCTCTATTTCATATTTTCCAATGCTACCTTTTTATTCCAGAGATTTCTGTGCCTACTGTCTCCATATGCATGTACACCAACAATACATTTTTACAGAATTACCAGATATTACTTCATTCCTGTCTTTTCTGCTACTTTCTATGTGGAATACTTTTAGAAACCCATTCTATGTCTCTAAAGTCTGTAAAAACCTGAATGTGTGATAATTAATACATCATGGAATTCTTGACTGACTCAGAAGATAAAAAAACTGACAGGAATATTTTCCTTCTCCTAGTTTACACAATCTTCTAGGCATTTTATAAGCTCCTCAGAGGGTCCCAATGAGAATCAGCTTCAGTTTCCCATAACAATGATCAGTTCTTAATAAAACCTGGATTGACTTCTCTGTCATATTTCACTTTTATTGCTTCTTTATTCCTGCTTTCTGGATTTTTTCAATACTTGCTCTCTATTCACTGTTCTTTGTCTTAGATTCTGTACTGTGGGAACCCCCACTGAAACAGTATTCAAAACCAAGTTCTTAATATTTATTTAAAAAACTATGCTTTTTTTAAACTTTCTCCATCTCAAATTGTGGCAACTCTTTATTCCAGTTTCTCTTATTAAAAACCTTGGTGTACTCCTTTGTCTCACAAGTCTTATTAGCAAGCCATGTCATTCTACCTGCAAAATATATTCAGAATCTGAATAATTCACACTATATTTTCTGCATTACCTGGCTCAAGTCACTATCATTTATGTTTATTTTTAAAATAGTTTTCCTAACACTGCTTCTTCACTTAACCCCTGCAGTTAATTTATTATTGGCACATAACTAGAATGACACTTCCAAAATATAAACAGGTTCTTCCTGCTCCTCCCCACTCGGGAACCTGTGGGTTTCCATCTTTCTTAGAGTCTAAGAATCTATGCAATATGGTGTCTTTTTTCACTTGTGACCTAATCTCTTCTTACTTCATTTTTTCTTATAAAACCCAGTTTGGAGTTTATATTTATCAAATAATATAGGCATACCTCTACCTCAATGTATTTGGCTTGCGATTCCTTCTCTATGGAATGCTCTTTCACTTAATATTTTCTCTTTCATTTCTCATTTTTTGCATGTCCTCAATTCAAATGTCACCTGCTCATAAACCATTCTCATTTCATGCTATTAACATTTATAGTCCTTAAAAAAAAAGAAAATCACTGTGCTTGCTACACACATTCATTTGTCATTTTCCTCCTCTTTAGTACTTACAATTCAACTTAGGTAATGCTGTCAGTTGTACAAATTATTTACTTATGGGCCCGGGAGATAGCATGGAGGTAAGGCATTTGCCTTTCATGCAAAAGGTCATCAGTTCGAATCCCGGTGCCCATATGGTCCCCCGTGCCTGCCAGGAGCAATTTCTGAGCATGGAGCCAGGAGTAACCACTGAGCACTGCCGGGTGTGACCCAAAAACCAAAAAAAAATTTATTTACTTATATAAATATAAGTTGAATTATTTTCCCAACATTGACTTTTTGAGAATGAAAGGAGTCACTGGTGGATAATAACATAGCCTAGAGTTGGAGACAACTAAAGCATGATTGTACTTATTACTCATCAAATGAAATTCTACTTTATTTTATTTATAACTCTACATGTAATTGTATTTACTGTATAAATATATGACCTCAAATATAAACATTTGTATTTGGTGGCACTTATATTGACATTCTCACTCATTTTTCTTTTCCACTGTAATTAATATTCCAAATAGCAGATGTTTTTGTCTGTTTTATTTTCCACGTACCCCGTACTTAGACCAGTGCCTGAAACATGTTATGTTTCTAATAAATACTTTTTTAATTAATTCAAACCCACTATAGTAGTGCCTGGTACACATTTATCTCTGCATGAATACTATATATTATTATATATTATTACCATAGCTGGTTATTATAATTTACTGTCAAAGCGACAGTTACATCACAGTGTTACATCACTGTGTTTACATTTATATCCCAGTACTATTTGCATGGGCAACCGGTATAGAGTTACTCATAAAGGCCAATGACTTTTGTTAAAGTGGTTTGACATTTAGTTATAAAACCAGGATGTTTAATATTAGAATGATTTAACAATCTTTCTGAATCATGACATTCTGATGAAGTGTTCGTTTGTACACCAGAATATACAGAAAGTTACTTTTCAGCATCTTATGGGAAATTTATATTTCCTAATATATTGATAAAATTTATTAAAATTTATTATTTAAAATTTTATCAATATTTTTATCAATAATTTTTATCAATTAATTTTATCAATAAAATATATTGATAACATTTATTTAAATTTTATTTCTGATCCTTTAGGGGTGCTTGTACTTCAGTTTGTAGTACCAAGCGGCGTACCCCTTGTACACTTTATCCAGCTGAAGAATGTGTCTAAAAATAGAAGTGATTTTGAGTTCTTTCAATAGAATTCTGGAAATGCAAATTCAGATAATTGTAATGATCAATCATTTACTGGTATGTTAATTTCTTAATGCATTCAATTTATCAGCAGCAGGTT
This sequence comes from Crocidura indochinensis, assembly GCA_004027635.1. NCBI lineage: Eukaryota > Metazoa > Chordata > Mammalia > Eulipotyphla > Soricidae > Crocidura > Crocidura indochinensis. Next base: position 45,995 of record PVKC010001203.1, on the reverse strand, counting down.
TTTCCTAATTCTAAAGAAGCAGCGTTTAATTCTCTTTTTACTGATTAATTGTGGGGAATTAGACTTCTGGCAGTTGACAAAGAGACTTACATAGTTTGCTTCAATACTATTCAAGACATAGGTAAATAATAAAAGTAAACAATTCATGAGAAGTGGAAACATAATTAACAGCAATCTTATGAATGTTTGTCTCCTGCAAAAATCCTGGTAAACTATGGCACAAGCTGCAGGTTTTCTTTGGGTGAGTACTTGTTAGCTAATCAATGTATAATCCCACATGCTCCTTAAACATTAAGAAATTGACATTAGCCAATTAGATAATTCAATTGAACAAGCATTCGCCGAGCCTTTCTTTTCAAAGACTTTCTTCGTGGTATTAGATACAAATTAAATACAGCAGCATCCTTTGACAAAGCAGATGTTTGGGAGAATAAGCGTTGAGTTTTCTAAAAAATTGTTTTGTCTTACTGAGCCTTTATATTTCAAGGCACAAGATTTTCTTTACAGTACATCTTTAGCCTTATAATCATGGGCTGCCGTATAACAGGATTATGCTTTATTGAGATAGAATGGATTCATTGAAAGTTCACTTGCGAACTTCTTTCATTTTAATACTGAATTCCATGCTGAGAAACCTTGTGTCTAACCTTTTGTGCAGAGAGTGTCTCTTATTCCCATTTGCCCCCCTTTTGTATTGCCACTACTATATTGTCTACTAGAAAGATCACATCCCTGGGTCAAGACTCATGCTTTCAATTTTGCTTCATTCACTCACTGAATGACCTTAGGTCTTCTTTTAACTGCCTTTACTAGTATATTAATAGTCACCTGGGGTCTTATGGCACAGTTAATCAAAGTCCTAAAAATAATTTGAAATGTGCGGTCCTCCCTCCTGCCTCTGGAGAGAATCTTTGAACAAAAGAAGAAAAGTAAAATGGAAAGGAGATTTGCTAAGATAATCAACAATATCTCTGTGTGATGATTTCCTTTTTGGCTTTGGCCTGTATGATCCTCCTTAGTCTCCTGAAACTGAAATACTCATTTCTGAGGTTCTTTTTTTTATAATTCATCATTTGAAGAACAGACCTAAGAAAATGACAAGACTGACATCTATTTGAAATAAAAATAATAAAACCGGTGATATTTCTTTTTGATGCCCCTGTAGAGGTACAAGAGAATAGAAATAACTTCCAATATATGCTAATCATGTAATATCAGACTTAATCTTCAAGTAGATTCATAAGAAATGATTGAATTCCAAATTCTAACAAAAGCTAAGTCAGAATTTCATTCTCTTCAAAATTGCTTGTTATATCTTTGTCCCCATTTCTTTCTTCTCGTACTATAATATCACTAATATTGACTTTATAGTGCTCTTGATAGATTTTCAATTTCTATTGTTAATTGAAAACATCAGATTATCTTTGAAAAATCAAAGTTATATTTAGGGGCTGTTTAGAGTAAAGCAAATGGATAAAATTTTGCAGTCTTCAACTGGGTATTGATTTGTACATGCATCTTCACATTTGGGAGAATATCAACAGTTTTGTATTTTATTGACTATGGGGGATTTACATGGAAAGAATCAAAGAAAACTTGAAAAGTTGCCCATCAAGAAGGTATCAAATATCCTCAAAAAAAGGAAAATTGAGGTAATCAATTAAGGAATAAAATGTATGAATAAAGAACGAAGCTCTCTGTTAGAAAGACATTTGAATTGGAAAACTTATTAAGTTTAGATGAGTGAAGAAAAACTAAACTAAAAGTTTTCATCATTGACATGTCAGTGGGTGGGGATTCTAGAAACTCAAGTCAGCAAGAAAATTGTTTAGAAGAAAACAATGTTTGTTTATTTTTATACATGACTTTTTATTTTTATGATTCCTCCAAAGTCAAAAGTCATATGAAATTATATAAAGAGACATGGAGTAACTACTAGAAATTACTAGAAACTTCTAGTAACTAGTGGCAAGTGAATTTATTATTTCCTAAGTAAAGTTCTAGATCCATGAGATTTTGATGTGTAAACAGAAACATAAGTAACATAGTATTTTCTGTGTTCAAATAGGAGGGACAAAAGACTATAAGATCACAGGAAAATAGAAAATTGTGCCTCACACAACATTTAAGGTGGAAAAAGACTGACTAAAATACAGTCTATTTGGAGACTGTATAAAAAGAATCAAGACCGGATATTAGAAAGATTACAGGGTTCAAAATACTTTCTTTGCATGTTGAACACTTCAGTTGAAACCTTTGGACTGCATATAGTCCCCTGAACGGAGCCAGAAGATAATCCCTGAGTCTAGATGTGTTGTGCCCTCCTCCAAAAAAGAAGCAAAATAAGTGGTATTAAAGAAGTCTAAAAGACCAAAGAACCAAAACTGAAGCAATACAAGTATCATAAACAAATAAAGATCTAGAGAAAACTATGAAACATTTACCAGATTTGGCAGTTACCAATTCATTGCTGTAATCCTTAAGGATTTTTGGTGCAACAGTAAAAGATTCCAATAGATTGAGAAATGAGTAGAAAGGCAAGAATTAGAAATAATATGTTGGATGTTCTAGTTCCTTTGGCTAAAGAAAAGCACTTTATAGGAAAGCACAGGTTTCTTTCTATTTTTTTCTCTTTTTGTAGTGCAGGGATCAAACCTAGGTGCTCTACACAATACATATATGCTACATTCCTGATCCCTGTTTAATGAAAAAAACATGTAAGTATGTAAAATAGCATAACCTATATCTTCTATCATGGGGCAAAGGAATATTTTCAGTAAGAATGTATGAGTATCTTAGAGAAAGATTTCTGTGATGGGAAGATTGGTCATAATCTAATATCAATGATATTTCTAGAAAGCCTAAAATTCAGATTAGAGATGAAAGTTTTTTTTCTTTGAAACAAAGAAGACAATCAAAAAGCTTTCATGTGACTTAAGGTTTGTTTTGTGTGTTAAGTAGGAAGAAAAATATTTGTTGCCAAGATTCAGTGAGAGCTGATTATGAACTATAAAAAGCATTAGTAAAGTGAACAATTAAGAATAAAAATAAACTAGGAATAAGTATATTAAATGGCATTAAGGATACAAAAAGGTTGGCATATAAATTTGGATCTTGGTTGTGAGTGACAAAAAGCAATTCTACACTAAGTTAAAAATGTGAATTTAGGAACCAGAAGAATATGTAAGGTGATTGTTGGCCTTGCACATGGCAGAGACAGGTTTGATACCAGGTATTTCATGCCATCCATGGAGTGGGCAAGGAATGATGCCTGAGTACAGAGCCAAGAATATGCCTGACACAACTAGGTATGGCTTGAAAACAGAAACAAAAAGGCAAATTCATTGGTGCAGCAAACAAAATCATTTTGAATGTCAAACTTCATAAAGGGCACAGATATGAGTGACATCAAAAACAGCTACAACTTGAGAATCAAATATCAGCATAGTTTCTAAAGTTTTTAGTAGTCTTTATTTTTTGAAATAACAGATTTTTTCCACAAGGTGGGAAATATGGGTGGTATTTTATCTCATGAATCTTGTAACCTTGGTGGAGAAGGATTCTATTCTCTGGACACTGATTTTCCCTTGTTGTGTGGCCTTCCCACTCTATCATGAATAGGCGCATGGAGTCTGTGAAATATAGCTGGATTGATGAAGATCTAATCAGATGCCCTACATGAAATTATCGATGGCGTTATTTCAGAACATTACTTAACAAGTATGTCTTAGGTTCTTACAATGTTATACGTCTTTTTAGAGTTATTGATGAAACAGAAAAATATAGGTATGTTTCCTGTTTTAGAGAGCTCACCATCTAGGAAAGGAAGATCGATAATAAGGAGGAAAAGAGTTTCTGACTACCAATACATTCTCTAAGGAACATTGAAAATGCCTATAGTTGACAGACATTACATCTCGAGAATTCAGCTATTTCAAAAGTTACTAAAGTTCTTTCCAGCAGAGGGAAGAACAAATACATGAGCATAAATGAGTTTGAAATATGTAAATAACAAATATATAAAAATATAAAGAGACTTAACTAGATGCTGGTGAGCAAAGGAGAGAGTTGAATTTTTGGAAAGTTCACATTCTAGTAATGGAAGATAGATAATAAATAGGCATTTGGGAGGGGCATAGCAATAGTACAATGGACTGAGTGCTTGTTTTACAGTGACTGACCTGGGTTCAATCCTAAGAATTCCACCTGGTTCCTGAGACCTGCCAGGAGTGACCCCTAAGCACAGATCAATGTGTATACCCTGAACATTAGCAAATGTGACTAAAAACCATAAACAACTGCACAAAGTGCTTCTGGATGCCAACCTATTCTCTAAAAGGTATAGAAAATTTTGCAAGAAAGAATTGCTAGTGGTGGATTTTACCTCACTCAGAATGGTAGATCAGATATGTTTATAATGGGCAGACACCTAGGTTACAAAAGGAAGCCAACAATTTCAAGAGTTGCTTAAGTTGTTTTTTTCAATCAGTGGAAACAACAAAGCCCTGAGAAGAAATGGATTTGACATATTTAACAGGAATGCAGTCATCATGATTGGAAGTGGGTGAGAAAAGGATAGATCTGAGTGAAATGAGACTAGAGCCAATGCATGAGCCATATTTTAATAGATTTTATAGGGTAGAGTAAAGATTGACCTGTGGATTTCTTAGGCTTAAAACCTAATGATTCTGGTAGTAAACATTTCAAAAGAGAGTGAGAGTGTGGTCCCTGCAATAGGAACACAAAGCTCAACAATATGAACTTGTTCAGCACCCATGAAGTGCAACTGTAGAAAACAAGAAGCAGAAAACAAGACTTCAAGAATTGATACAGAAATTCAAGTAGAAAGGTGAGGGAGATGGAAAGCTTTAGAATGAATAGTTGGAGCCACTAATCCTGGGTTCAAATCAGACCTTGGAAAAATACATACAGAAATTAGCAAGGGATGATAAGACTTGAATAATATAAGGAGATTAGCAGTCTTGCGATCTTTATCAAATTGAGTCGTCTTTAAGACCACAAAAAAGTCTAAAGTGTGAAAGTAGCATAGAAAATCATTGTTAAATCCTTTCAAACATGCTGAAATTACTCTTTCTTATTCAGAATAATAATTTGTTTTTTTTTTATATTTAGATCTATGCATCCTAAGTCCATGAATACCTTGTTAATGTACCTAGTTTCCAGGAAGTTGCTGAAGTGGGTTCCAAATACCCTCTTGCCTCCTCCCTTTTTAAACTGTGATCTTTTCCATTATTAAACATTGGCTTCTTTCCCAGGGATGGCACTGAAGAAGAAAATCAATGACATATCTAGCCAGCCGCTTTGGACTGAATGGACATTTGAATAGACTCAAAGGGCCAAATACAGATGGTGATTTATTGTGCATACAACTTCTACAGAATGCCTTCATTTGAGCATTGATGTATATACAATTACTTACCATAATGCTGCAGTCTTGCAGTTTGGTCAAAAATCTGTGAGATATTATGCTCACTAAGAAATCCACAAATGTCGTTTTTTACCATTTTCAGCCATTCTACCATCTCGTCATAGTCTTCTATGTAAAGAAAAGAGATTTCAAAAATAGTTCTTCCATTTTACATAGATCTCACTATTGTCATACTGACGTGGCTCCCAATTCAAATGTATTAAGCCATGTTCTTTTAATGACATGTAAGTAGGTGGAGTTGCCAGAAGCAAATCATTTACTGTGGCTATTGTGAATCTTAAATTGGTGGTAGTCATCTACCCTTATCATAGCTTTGTTCATTGTAAATAGCATTTTTAGGCAATGTTTATATGATACTGAAACAACCAATTGAAAGTTGACAGTTTAAATAAACTAGATGCTTCACATCTAATAGGCAGTAAAACAGTCCTGGCTCTCCTAGATTCATTTTTCTTACTGAAAGTTGGAATTACCAGAATCTGTCCTTATAATTTGAACTTCAGTTGAAATTGGATGGCTATTATTACCTTTTGGAAGATAATTGCACTATCTTCTTTTTCTCTTGGTCAAATATTGCCTCTTTGCCATCCTGTTTAGGAAATGGCGCCTATGTCCAATTAACTACTGTGATTTGTGTTTTATGAAAATATGGAGAATGAGTTGTTATGATTTTCAAATACAATTAAATTATGTACAAACATATAGGGAGTTTTAACACGATGAATTCGTTTGTACAGTTTGGCTGAGTTTCTGTGAAAAAATTGTTAATCATTTTAATAGAAACACTTCAGATTACTCTTCAATGCAAACAATGCACAGTCAAGATTAATAGAAGCTATAAATAAAAAGAAGCTATAGTAGTATTGATAAAATCAACTCAGCAAATGAAAATGAGGAAGTTCAATAACAAATAATATACTGCAATGACATAGCTCATTGAGTTTCTATATGAGGCAGCGTGAATAATAACCCTTCACATTTTCTTGTGCAATATAAACATCATTTTGAATAGTAAGCTACTCGAAGGTACAAACAAACTTAGTTTGTATGGTGCAGAACACACTATGTTTCCCACAATTTGAATGTGAATATTAATTTTATATTACATGTAATTTTATCTTTTAATAGGATTGTTCCCACCATCATTGGTTAACATTCCAGTTCTTGAGTGTTTATCATATTATCCTCTCTGTCCTTTCTAAGAAAGTTTCCCATTTGGAACTTAGTATGAATTTTATAATAGAAAAGTTCATGATCTGTGTCTGTTAATACAGTGAAAGCACAAACATGAGCATCATTTATTTGATGACCACTATGTAGGCAGTCTTAAATCAATACAATTTAAATAAAATCTGTGGATGCTACTCTCCATATAGATAATCTAAGTAAGATGTATATCTATATACTATGTAGACCTAATTGCAAAAATCTTAAAGGTAATTGATAACAAAATTTAGAAAACAAATAAGTATGTTTTATTTATGATTAGGTATTCCCTACCTTTGATAGCAGTTTCGTAGTGATTATTCATTCCATGTTGATATATCATTTGTTGAATGAATAGTTAATAAATATGTGATTGTTTTAATGATTCATTCCAAATTTTATGGGGAGTTAGTTATACATAGTCACACTTTGAGAGATGACTTTTTTTTTGGGGGGGGGAGCACATCCAATTATGCTCAGGGGTTTACTACTGGCTGTGCTCTCAGAAATTGCTCCTGGCTTAGGGGATGCTTGGAGATCGAACTGTGGTCCGTCCTAGGTAAGCTACGTGCAAGGCAAAAACCCTACCATTGCTCCACCTCTCTGGCTTCTAGGGATAACTTTTGATGTGTAGCTCTGGCAATTTTAGAATTGTGTGTAGCTATCAAAGGGGCATTTGTTTTAGAACACACACCCCAGTAGAGCTAGACTTTGCTTGGCATAAAAGACACCCAAACCATTATTTGAATTTGCAGTCAGTATCTATTAGTCATTTGCTTAGTATTAAATTAAAGACATAAATGCCTCAAATGTTCTAAAATCTATGCTGGATGCTGAGTATTCTGGTACTCTATGATATAACTTCAGACTATGCCTTCATTTATTTATGGTTAATTAGAGTAGGTAAGCAATAAACAATACTATGAAGTTAAAAACCAATCGAACTTTAAAAGATAAAAGAGTTAGGCTAAAGATAATATGGAGGTAAGGCATTTGCCTTGCATGCAGAAGGACCGTGGTTTGAATCCTGCCAGAAGCGATTTCTGAGCTTAGAGCAAGGAGTAATCCCTGAGCGCTGCTGGGTGTGACACCCCCGTCCCCCCCAAAAAAGGGTCAGGGAGTGATCTATTTAATGTCTCTAGGAAAGCATATATCAGGACATAATCATTAAACTGAAACAAGATGGAAAGTACTGATCCAGTGCTGGTGAGGCTGTGAGTAGTGTAACATCAACTATTTGTGGGAATAGATTCTGCCTTAACCTCTGTGGAAAAGACTATGGAGACTGCTTAGAACTAAGAACTTAATTTACATATACATCAGCAGCTCCACTTCTTCTTAGCATGTATCCCAAAAGTTCAAAATAATTAATTTTAAAACACAATTGCAGATTTGTTTATTCACTCATCACTACTCACAAAGTCAAGATCTAGAAACATCCCCAAGTTCCAAAGAATAAATAAGTGGTTTAGGAAATTGTGGCTTATATATACAATATATATATATGTATATATATATATATATATTACTCAATAGTGTGAAAGATGAAATCCTGCAATTCTTTATGATGTGACTAGCTATGGGGGATTAAGTCAAAGGTTGAACCAAAAATATTGAGTGAACTCTTTCAGATATTGAATATAAACCTAGTAATGGATAGTAAAATCAATTGATAGAAGATTCTGGGAGTCTACCTTTAGAAATGAATTTGCTAAGGAGGGCAGTGTGACTAAGGGGGGCCCATGAACAATGATGGAGTGACCTAACACTCTGGCAGTAGACATAGTATAACAGTATTTTGGCTTGAAGTATTGCTATTGTGTTGTAAATTATGTATTGCATACTATTGAACATAAGCAAAAATACTTTATAAAAGTGCATTGATATCAAGACTCGTATATATCATTATAAAATGATTTAGGGGAGTTGGAGTGATAGCACAGTGGAGAGGGTGTTTGCCTTGTAGGCAGCCTACTGGGATTTGATTCCTGGCATCCCATATGGTCCCCCGAGCAAACCAGGAGTGATTTTTTTAGTAGAGAGCCAAATAAACCCCTTAGCGCTGCCAGATGTGAGCCCCTAAAAACAAACAAAGATCTAGGAACAGATCTTTCCATAAAGGAGAAACAACTTATGTATTTGTCAAGATAATACAAGTTTAGTTTAGTACCTTTGATAAGGTCAGTGAGTTTGTAGTATAAAGAAGACGGAAAATAGTATTTGGTGCAGCTGCAGATAAAATAAATATATCCAACTACATTGGCACTCAAGTTTGAAAGTGGCACAAAACTTAAGACACAAGCAACAGTTAAAAAGGTCATGTCCACCAAACCATTGCTGCAAGATGTACGGATTGGAAATAGTAAGAATCTTGAAAAAACAAAATCCAGAAAAGGAGGAGAGAAATAAGGTATAGTATAAAAACCTGGAAGCTCTGGCTAGATAGTACATTAGTCCAAGTAAACATGCATTGATTGCTGCTGACTCCTATAAGATCCCTGGTACTACATATGGTCATCCGAGTGCTATCTGGAAAGATTCATCAACACAAATACTGAACACTTGATCAAATCTTGGTGCCCATCCTGAAAAATATTAATAGAGATCTTGATCATTAGATCTTCTAATTGTTAAACATAACTCTGAATTCTGGAAAATAAACGACATGGTAGTAAAAAGGCAGATATACTTATAAGGCTCAGAAAAAAAGATAAATGAAGCCAACCAAATTCATCAATGAAAAAATCAAAATTTAGTGAAATTAAATGCAATAAAGTCCAATAATCAAAGAATAATAAAAACACCTAGAATAACTTAAAAATTAGATTAGATTACTTTATTTCAATAATGTAACTTAATGCAAATAAAAATCCACATTATTGCAGGATAGATCAGAAAATTAAGCCTGACCTTCCACTGTCTACAATATATAAAAAGAAACTGTCATCATAATCACAGGCTCAAAAAAAGGCTGGAGAGCCATATAGAAAATATAGTCTATAAAAATCTGATCCAGCTATGACTACTAACAGAAAACACAGACTTTGAATTTTATAAAGATAAAAAAGCATGTGCATTATAAAATTATCAAATATCAAGAAGGCATACAACATAATGGCATTATTCATAGAATGATGAAGCATCAAAATATGTAGAATAGATACTAATAACTCTGAGGGAAAATAATAATAACAATGCCATATTAAAACAAATGAATCAATAAGGTCCGATGATATTAGAAATAAATAATCTGAGGTCAGAGAGTTGTTGCAGAATTTATAGCACTCTTCTTGATCACTGCTCATCTCAATTTGACTTCTGACACAATATGTAGGAATGGTTGGGAATGGTTCACCGTGAGCATAGAGCCTGGACTGAGTTTTGAATACCATGATTTGTGGAAACCATAAAAGAAAAAAAAACAAAGAAATAAATGAATTCAAGAGAGATAATATAGGAAAGTAAACATGTGGCCAGCCCAGGTTCAATCCTTAACACCAAATAATCTCTCAAACATTGCTTGGTACAATCCTATAGTCCTCGAATTGGGTGGTCCAGATTATTCTTGGCACCACAGATCTGACTAGCAATCCATGGCAAAGCCCTTGTAATCAAATGCTATACATCTGATCTAGAATCTCCAGAGGGTAGTCTGAGGCTCCTCTGTATCACTTGGGTCTTCCCAAAGTAGAATAACTGAAATAACCTGGCTTAATAGGCATTTATAGGTATCTTCCAACCTTCAAAGCTCCTTCTTCAACACAAAGCAAGTTGCTATAGAACCAAGAAGGCAGAAATCAGATTAAGAGTCTTCTTGGATCACAGTGCTCTTAAGGTGAAAAAAAATCACAAAATGAAAGCTGGGGGAAAACTCAAATACTTGAAGTCTGAACAGTTTACTGCTAAAAAAGTGCAAAACTGATAATGAAAACACAAGCTACCAGAACATATCGGATACAGATACAGCAAATGCTGTAATAAGAGGGAATTTCATATCAATATATATCATCAGAAAACCAAAAATTGCAAAATATATAACCCATCTTACATCTTAAGTAACTAGGAAAAGAACAAAGGGAGACCAAAATAAGTAAGAGGTAAATAATAAAAAAACAGAGTGAAAATCCATAATATATCAGTAAAATTTGCAATATGAAAGATCAATGAAACCTTTTGTTCTGTAAGCTTGTTTTCTGCCTCAAACACGTATTTTTCTTGCTGTCTCTATATTTCTTTGCTTGTTTATTTCCACTCTGTAGAAGCCTGTACTCTATCTTGTTCATGTAATTCTCTTCTTTCCCTTTTTTCACAACATTCTGAGCAAGTTTTGTTCAACAAAAACGGCCTTTCCTCAAAAAACGGCAATGAAAGCAAGAGCTGATATTTGAAAGAATAAATAAAAAATAACCCCTTATATACAATAGCAAAGAAATAAAGAAAAGGGAATAAATTATATCAGAAATGAAGAGTGAGAAATATTACAATAGATATATACAGTCCACCAAAATATCATATTATCACTCTGAACAACTGTGTACAACTAAATTGGAGAACCTAGAAGAAATGGAGGAATTTTTGATTTGACAAAGTCCCAATACTCAATCAGTAGGAAGTAGAAAATCAGAAGACTATTTTCAATTGCAGAAATCAAGACAGTAGCAAAAAAACATAGCTGAAAGCAAAATCCCAGCCCCAAAGTGGTTTATTAGTGAATTCTCCCAAGCCCTGCGAGAGAATCCACTACCCATCATCATTCACAAGTGATACCAAAAATGACAGAAACAAAAATCCTCCTGAACTATTTCTCTGAGGCCCATGTTACCTTGCTACAAAAAGTAGACCAAAGAAAAATAAAGATCAACTTCCCTGGAGAACATAAGTACACATTTTCTCAGCAAAACTTTAACAAGCCAAATGCAATACATGAAATGAATCATTCACTATGATCAAGGAGGATTTGTCCAAGGGCTTGAAGGATGGTTCAATATATGCACATCAATTAATATGTCAAATATTAATAAAAACAGTTTGATTTTGTCAATAGATACAAAATGGTATTTTATTGTATTGTCAGAATTCAACAAATATTTTGATAAAAAACCTCAACAAAATTAAAGGAAGTTATATAGACATAGAATAAAGACTACCACAAGCCTATAAGCCTGTATCTTTTTTTTTATTTTGGGCCATACCCTATGACACTCAGGGGCTACCGCTGGCTGTGCGCTCAGAAATTGCTCCTGGCTTGGGGGACCGTATGGGATGCCTGTGGATCAAACTGCAGTCTGTCCTGGATCAGTCTTGTGCAAGGCAAATGCCCTATCACTGTGTCATCTCTCTGGTCTCACAAGCCTGTATCTTAATAAAATTTTATCTTTACCTGTAAAAGACCTGAAAGTGTTTCCATAAAGATAAAGCACAAAATGAGCATGTGCTTTATTACTGCTGTTACTTGGCATAGTATTAGAAATATTAACTATAGCAAATAGGCAAGGAAGAGGAATTAAAAGTATTCAAATTGGGAAATAATAAGTCAAATTATTTTTATTTGTAGATGGTATGGAATTATGCACAGAAAATCTAAAAGACTCACCAATAGCTCATATAAACAAGACTATATATTAGAGCACCTGGCTTCAAAATAAATAAACATAAGTTTGTAGCATAGCTATATAAAAACAAAATGTAGAAAATAATTTTAAATACCATATATGATGAGATCAATAAAGCAAAAACACTGAGGAACCAATTTGGCATAAGAGGTAAAAGGATTTTTGTGATATTATGAATGACTACTGAAGGAATAAAAGAATACACAAGGATATTGATTCCTTGATCATAGATTGGAAGAATTAATATATTTAAGAAGACCAGACCATCCTACTCAAAAAATGACAGTTTCAACATAATCCCCATAAAAGTTCCCATATGATGTTCCATTCAAGGACTTAGAACAAATATTCCTAAAATTTTTATGGAACTGTATAACCCCAATACTAGCTAAAGCAATTCCAGGGAAAAATTATGGGAGGCATCATACATTTATTTTATAGCATAAGCAATCAAAGCTAAAAGACAGACACTCGAGTCCATCGGATATAGTTGATAGTCCAGAGGTATGCTATTGGGCTTATAGACAATGTGTTTAAAAATTAATTCAGATATATGAAATGGAGCATGGAAAACAAATTCAGTAAATGGTGCCAAGAAAACTTGTTAACTTCTTGTATAAAGATTTAAAAGTATATCACACCATACAAGATTGATTCTAAAGTAGTTAAATTTGTCTGTCAGACCTGTACCAATGAAGTACATTGTGCTAAACATATGAAGAAATCTTTATGATATCAGCCTCATAGGAGTCTCCATTCAGATAATACCACTGGCAAAGGAAACAAAGCAAAAAATATCTTGGAACTACATCAAATCAAAACATTCTGTATGGCTTAAGAAATATAAATTCGGGGGGTCGGGCAGTGGCGCTGAAGGTAAGGTGCCTGCCTTGCCTGCGCTACCCTAGGACAGATTGCGGTTCGATCCCCCATTCCCCATATGGTCCCCCGTGCCTGCCAGGAGCGACTTCTGAGCGAATAGCCAGGAGTAACCCCTGAGCGTCACCGGGTGTGGCCCAAAAACCAAAAAAAAAAAAATAAACCAAAAAACAAACAAACAAACAAACAAAAAAAAAGAAATATAAATTAAATCCCAAGCATCCCATCCCATATGGCCACATGTGTACCATCAGGAATTGTTCCTGAGAACATATCCAAGAGTAATCCCTGAGCAATGCCAGTTGTAGCTCCAGCACAAAAACAGCAAACCCACCGTCCAATAAAAAAAAAAACTTAAAAGGAAAAGAAAGATGGAAGTATTATCAACACAACTGAGAACATCGTGTGTAATATGACAAGCGAGAGAGGTAGTGGAGAGGAACACAGGCAGTAGTGAAGAGATATTGACACTCTGCTGGTGAATATTGTGTCAGAACTATTATATGCATAAAACAATAGTATTCATAAAATTGTAAACCATGATACTACAAATTAAAATTTTTTCCTAATTATAAAGGATAGTGGGTTGTAAAAGGTAAAGGGAACATTTACATATTCAGAAGATTTAATTGACTTTACACAGTGAATGGGGAACATCAGAATGAATAGAAAAATCAACTATAAAGTTTTTGCATAAGGATATTACATACAAAGGCAAAGATTGAAATTGAAATAAACTTGAAGATAGCCTATAGTATTTTTTTTCTGTGTGACATTTAAGAAGTCAAAGTGAGGGAGAAATCAAGACTATTTCAGATTTTATGCTGGCTTGAATGATATCACAGTGGGTATAGCACTTGCTGTGTTCTCGGCCAATCCAAGTTTGATCTCCGACATCCAAATGATCCTCGCCTAAAATGATTCCTATGTGAAGAGCCAAGAGTAACCCCTGAACACCTGTACTTGTGCCTCACCTCCAGATATATTTTGGGGTTTGAGCCGAAGCAACTAATGTGCGGAGGGGGACACAAATGATTTGGTTTTAGACTAGAATAAAGTATTTTATTTATTTATTTATTATTTTGGGAGTGGCATTTAGGTCTCCTCAAGACTTATATCTGTCTCTGTGTCCTGGGATTGTCCCTTGCAGAGTTTAAAGAAAAATATTTGGTATTAGGGATCAAACCTAGGTCAGGCTCCTACAAGGCAAGCACCTACCTTTTGCACTATATCTCCACCACAAGGGTTTATTTTAAATATGTTTATGTTTTGGTGGTGGAAACATTGCACTGTTGAAAGGAGTGTTGTTGCTGTTGTTGTTTTGTTTTTATAATTAAAATGTAACTACAATCAAAACTATTTTTAGATTTTGAGGTACCTACTGTAAATGTAAAATAAATCTTCTTAGTTTTATTTAGTAGCTAAAATTGTAGAATGATCAAATTTTTCTGTGCAAGTAACCCACAAAAGTGGCTTGAATGTCAATCTTTTATTTATCCAGCAAACATTTGTTGAATCTATGTTATGTGGCAGATATTGTACTAAGCACTTGAAATAAAAAAATCACAGTCACTGCTGAGAAGAACCTTCTGACAGTTTAATAGGAATGCAGGAAAAATCATGGATAATTTAACAACCAGTGTGATAGGAATCAAAAGATGAACGTCTGACTCAAATGGGGGTTGGGAGGGCCAGGGACGACTTCTTGGAAGAGTAATTTCTGAGTTAAGTTCCATAGTTAAGTCTAGTCATGCAAAGAAGCACAAAATAATGTATGTTTAATGGACTTATGACAGATTTCAAAGGGAACATTTCAACATTTTTTTGACCACAGCATATTTTAATGACTGTAAATATTATTATTGGATATGTCTATAATAAAAAGAATCTATAAGTAAAACAAGCATTAGAAATCACCTGGTTTTGCCACCTAGTTTTACTGAGAAGTGACCTATTTAAATAATATATTCAGTATTATTTGCTCCCAATTGTTTCATTATACATTGAGTGTTGTATCTATATAATTCCCCTAAAGCATTGATGCAATTCTCAGTATTTCCAAACTATTAAAAATGAGTATATTATTCTAGAAATATTTCATTATTTCCTAATTCAGTTCAGTTACTATTTTCCCTTGGTTTAAATTGAAACTATGTCAAGCACACTTCAATAAATGATATGTGTAGTTAGCTTGTTTAAAATGACCAGGTGACATTTAATATACATTCTTTCCAAATATTCTTTTTATGCCCTACACCAATTGTAAGTCTTCATTTTCTCCAGTTGTGGATATCAACATTTGAGGAAAGGATAAAAGAACTTACTGTTTAAAGTCTAAATATATTTAGGTGTCTTCTAAACCATAACTAATATTGCTTGATTACCATCTCAGTAGCCATCCCATTGAGTTTGCACCTATTTTCACAACTTACACAGTTAGCTTAGAATGCAAAGGGTGTAGGATTTTCTCATAATCCATATACTACTCAAAGTAAGAAATGAGCAAATACAATGCTAAACTATAAAACACTACCAGTTTCTCTTCTTTCTCTGCAATGCCAAGTAAAGTATACAGGCAAAATATGTCAAAGTAGAAGCACTTGTTCAAAAATCAAAGGAACGATTAAGAGAAGTATGTCCTTGATAACTTAAACGAATTGAGATGAAACTCATATGAATATTTGAACACATTTTTTGTTTGTTTGTTTGGAGGCTACACCCCCCGGCAGTGCTAATTTGTTACTCCTGACTCTTTGCTCAGAAATCACTCCTGGCATGCTCAGAGAACTATATGGGATGCCAGGAATCAAACCCCGGTTCATCCTGGGTAGGTCACATGCAAGGCAAATGCCTTACCATTGTGCTATTTCTTAAATCCCTGAATATATTCTTAAGCATTGAAATCATTACTTTAAAATAAAGAAATTTGGGTTATCTTGTGTAATGCAACTACATTCCATCTATTTGAAGGTTGGTAGTTGTAATGCTCAACAAAAACAAATTGGAATCGCTTTAAATTTCTATTAGTAAGGACTGGCTAGAAAATCTCAGCTTGTCCACCTTGTGAAATATTACACAGTCACTAAGAGTGTAGGAAGGTCTTCTATACATTATATAGTTATGCTTTATTTAACAACAGATATGTTCTGAGAAATGCATCTTTAGTTTGTTTCACCTTTGTAATGTTATTACCAAATTCTCCAAAGATATAGGATCAAGTTATAGGAATGGAGTGCTTCAGGAAGTAAAGCTCAGGGGCAGAGAGGTAGCACAGCTATTGGACATTTGCCTTGCATGCAGCCGACCCAGGAGAGACTCAGTTCGATTCCTGGTATCCCATATGTTCCATGGAGCCTGCTAGGAGCGATTTCAGAGAGTAGAGTCAGGAGTAACCCCTGAGCGCCGTAGGTTGTGTCCCAGAAACCAACCAACCAACCAACCAACCAACCAACCAATCAATCAATAAAAATTAAAATAAGGAAGCAAGTTTAGAAGGGGGTCTGGGTCCTAAACTTGTTAAGAACCACTTATACAGCTTGCTGGCACCATGATAGTGTTGCATTAAGCCCTTTAGATGGGCTTGGATGGTGGTGGATGGTGATAGAAGGATGAGAGGCCTTTCTCCTCGAGCCCAGGACCACGTGTATCACCTCTCCCAGCTGTAGGGGCTGCAGCTTCATGATAGCAGCGGGAGGAAAACTCACAGGCAGGCTTCAAGTATATCATCTTTATTCAGGCCTGGCCAACATGTGTGGATTATCATAACCATTTATGCCGTGTCCTTATTCAGCCCTGCATTCTAATTTGTCTTTCAGTCATCTTTTCTCCTTCTGCTTTCTCTCTTGCCTCAAACCTCCATAATCCTCTCATCAGTACCCCCCTGGCCTTCAGGCCAAACCTTTTTTTTTTTTTGGTTTTTGGGTCACACCCAGCAGTGCTCAGGTGTTACTCCTGGCTCCATGCTCAGAAATTGCTCCTGGCAGGCACGGGGGACCATATGGGACGCCGGGATTCGAACAGATGACCTTTTGCATGAAAGGCAAACGCCTTACCTCCAAGCTATCTCTCCAGCCCCTAGGCCAAACCTTTTGTAACCTCTCAAAGACACTGCCCAGAAATGGGCAGGTCTTTCTTGCAGGTAAGGTTACAGGAAGAATGGGGATTGGGCAAAATTTTGCCACTTTTTTCTTAAATCAAATAAAAACAAAAGAGCATAGATTATCTTTTGTTTTCCTGACTTCCACCTATAGCCAAAGGCAGAAAATATTCCCATAGCAACAAAGTTTAAAGTGAAAATTAACTTATCATCCCTTTCCATAAACATAACTTTTGTGCAAAATACACCCATAACTTAAAATTTTCTTAATGCTTATTTACCCAAACACTATCCTGGAACTATATATAGTTCCTATATTTCTTAATGCTATAACCAAGCATTTTTCCTGGAACTTTCATGTTCCTATTTAACTTTTCCCTACACACAATTACAAGATCATTTATACGAGCACACATTTTAAAAACAGGCTAACACATCAAAATACACAGTAAAACACTATGTAATTGAGAACATTAACTATGGAAAATAAATGAGATATTTCAGTTGGGCTTAACTGTTACCTTCCCTACTATTTTTTTTTACTTTTTTAACTTTATTCCACCACCAAATTGTTCACAGATATATATACAATCCTCATTAGGTTAGTCATGATTATTAAGCGAAATAGGCATCACTGTTAAACTTCACTGAATCTTCATTAAATTATGGATGACTGTTTAACAAAATGTAGAATTGCTTGTGTGAAAAGCTTTATAAATTTCATTTTAATATAGTATATATACACAAATACACAGCATACTTTGCTGCTCAAAAACATATATCTGTGTCTGCACAAATATAAAGGACAAATAGCAGTGCATTGAAATAAAAGATGCACAGGTATTCTTGTTAATGCTTGACAAAGACAACTTAGGTGACTAGAACAATATAAAATCGATCACACTCAAATGTGCTCAAAGATTACTTCTGTTCCTGTGCTCAGGAATCACACCTGACCGAGCTTGGGGAACCACATATAATTATATTATATTTATATTATTTATAAATATATTGCTATATGCCCTAGGAATCCAATATATTGCCCGTCTGTGCCCTAAAAAACTTACTTTTCTTCTCCAAATTTCAACGCTGCCCACATTTTATTTTATTAATTTCTCCAAACTTTAGTTTTTTACTTAAGCATATTTTTAAAACTTTTTATGAATAAAAAAAATCTTAACAAACATGTTGGTGTTTTAACACATTCTGGATTTGTAGAAAATGAGGATTTAAACAGTTTCAAATTGTACATTAAAACACTGAATTATTATTTTTTTGTTTGTATTGTTTTGGGTACACCCAGTGGTGCTCAGGGTTTACTACTCGGTTTTTGCTTAGAAGTTACTCATGGTAGACTGGGTGAACCATATGGGATGCCAGGGATTGAACCCGGGTCAGCCTTGTGCAAGTCAAATGCCCTACCCATGGTGCTATAGCGCTGGTCACTGAATTAAATGTTTTCTCTCCCTCACTCTTTCTTTCATCACATAGAGCTATAATTTTTTTAATTTAAAACTATTTTGATTCAAAATATTTTGTCTTAAGAAATCACTTAACATTGTTCTAAACATCCTTTGAAACCATGAATATATTTTATATGACTAGTTTATTAAATGCTCACTACTTTGGGGTGTTAACAAAGGTTTTGTGAATTGGTGGATTGTGAGACCATTTATTATTTTTCACTTCTGACTTTTGACCTATCCACTACTCATTTGATTCCTTCACTCAAATGTAATTACCAAAATACAAAAATGAAATATTAACTGTCAATATTTTTTTGGTTTTTTTTTGGGGGGGGTCACACTCGGCAGTGCTCAGGGGTTACTCCTGGCTCCATGCTCAGAAATTGCTCCTGGCAGACACGGGAACCATATGGGGCACCGGGATTCGAACCGATGACCTTTTGCATGAAAGGCAAACACCTTACCTCCATGCTATCTCCCGGGCCCCAATTGTCAATATTTTTGAACTAAATAAAATGTGACAGTAACGTTCTCTGAAAGAGGGAAATTAATTTTATCTACTATTGTATTTAATCAAAAATTAGAACTATAATGTTCAATGATTAGGTTCTAAAATCATTTCTGTTTATTCTAAAAAATAATTTATGGTTGATTTGAATATATAGTCACTAAATGCTGCATCTTCACTGAGGAACTCATTCAAAGACCTCATGAGATTATTTTCTTTTACTTTGGCACTTACTGTGATCTTAATATTAACTGTGCAGGAATGCCTGAAATTTAATTAAAACTAAATGTTTTTAAAAGCTATTTTTCCATTTTCATAATACACATCTCTAGAAAAAGAACACATGAATTGTGGTGACTTGCTTCACTTCAATCTATAGGGACATTGATTTCCATATTAATAAGAGTTTCTACACTGATTCTTAGGCTCAAGAATAATAAGTAACGGTGACTGAGCTGAAGTTCATGCTTGGAATCTCATCTTTCTCTTGACTTTTAGTTACAAACATTCTGGGTTTCTTCTATTTCCAAATTTTATTAATCTCTCAAGGCCTAACTTAAGTCTTCTTTCTCTGATCTGCTTCTTGCCTGAATTCTGAATATATTTCTCACTGTCTTCTATGAACTGCTATAGTTCTGTTGTCTAACCTTCTTAGTCCTGTAGTTGACTGCTTACAGGCTTAGAAATTGTTTCTAACAATATTGTAAATCACAGTGTCTCAAATAAAAAAAATGAATTGGTCCTAAAGCCTGTCTCTCCAACAAACTGTTAGCTTGATTCAGGGAAAGAGATAAAAAAATGCTCTTGATTGTATTGATACAGAGATCTCTTGAAGGATTCACAATCTCTAACAGCAAGTACTTGGTAGGTGCTCAGATGTGTTTGATATTTTTAGTCAATTTGGGGGCTTTCAACATTTACACTTAAAGCTCCTTCTATTACACTATTACACTATTGTCATTGCCTTAATTAGTTTCATCCTTTACTATATCATTTTTACAAGGCAGGACAAAATATTACCACTGATATCAGAATCCCATTTGGCTTATCTTTTGGCAGCAGACTTTCCTTAGGGAGTGAACTGTGAATGTTTACAAAGCTAATATAGCTTTTCTTGTACAGAACTTTCTTACTCTCTTAGGCTGATTTATTTTCATGGGGCTATTATATAATCTGGATTAGTGTAAGAGCTCCAAATTTGACTGTTGCAAGCATCACTGACCAGGTATTAATGTTGTGGAACTAGAAATCACAGCATGTTCACATGTGTCTATCAACATTCAAAGGTCAGCCCATGTATTTTGGTAAAGAATTTAAAACAAGTGGATGGGAGAGAGATGGTTTCCTTTCTCCTTCTTCACTTCCATCTACCACGCCACAATGAATATGCCTCTTTGCTAAATGAGATCTAATAAGTTTACAGGGTATATTAATGGAGCACATAACATCTTTTATAGTAGAGACCATAGGAAAGATTTACATCCCTCCTCTACTCAGCTCTTTAGAGGAGCTTCCTTCTGTAGTCCAGGAAATAAATTTGAGATTCTAAAGTGAGAGACTTGGTTAAGAACTTATGTGGTTATTGTGCAGCCATTCCCGCTAAGTAAACAGCTCGAGAGGATTCAGGGACAATAATTAAGGGTTGAAATAGTCATCCTTTCCTGCTCATGGGCATTTTCTGCTGTTTCAGCCACATGGTTTATCTCTCTGAGAAGAGCAGGTGTGCCTGACAGCAGGTGTGTTTGTTCTACTTTCCCCGTGACAGCTGTCACTCCCCAGGTAACTCCCTTTTCCAGGTGGTGAATTCTTACAACCCATCATATTCTTTCTGGCTACCATTACTTAAAAATATTTAACTGTCAATCCTCTCTCACTGAACATTAGATTTTATTGAAATTTTATTTCTGTTAATATTGGTTTATTTTTATTCTTATTTTTTTAGATTGTCTCCCTTTCTCAAAGGGAATCAGTTGGATTCTGATGACAATTCATAGAAACCTAACAGTTGCCTTTAAGGACCCTTGTGAAAGTCTGCAGTCCTCTCTGATTTGGACTGAGGTCTGAAGCCTTATTCTGTGACAGCTTTGGTTTTCTCCGTCTTTGCATTTTCCAAAACTTGAGGTCCAACCTAAGTTAAAACACCTGCTGTTGGGACTGCCAGTCACCACATTCTTGGCTTTCATCCTGCCTTGTTTCTATTCATAGCACGTACTTCTCATAATTCAAAAGGACTATTTGATGCCCCCACATTGTTTAATATCTACATGATTAAAGCAGCTGGGAGAATTAGCACGTGTCCTAAGCCTAAAGGAAAAATCTAACTCAGAAGAAATTGTATTGCAGGGCCAGATCATTTTTAATAAGCTCTGCCACTCAATCTTACCTATTCCTCTGTTGGAATCCCTTGGGCATGTTATATATATATTTTGGAGTTGGTCTTAAAAGAGCACTTTAATGTGTGTTTGACCATCAATATTACATTTGCTGAACCACCTCACTATATAGTACCCGTTAGGTATTTCTATAGTAAGAAAAAATTATGAATGATGCCTTTCTATGCTCAAGCAAACAATGGTTCTGAAAATTAAAATAGCGGGAGGAAAACACATTACACACAGATAAAACAGTTGAATGCATTTTGGAGGTTCCAAGTTAGTAAGTGTGATATGAGTATCAATTAGGTATATGAAGAGGGAGTAGCAGGTCACTCTAATTATAGTTGAACGAGATGAGAATATTTTGTGAGAGTTTCAGAGAAGTGAATGGAGTGCATGTAGAATTTATTATCATGAGATTTCTCAGGGACTACAATAAGGCAATATGCCATGCATAAAATAACTTTTATTCTGATATAGTTTTATGGCAACTATATTTCTATGTAATTAATTTTAATTACCAATATTTAGTTAAATGTAAAGGTAAGAACACAAGAAATAGTAAGGAAATGCATTATAGTAGTGTCAGTTCATGACTGACTTGTTGACTAGTTAGGACATAGTAAAGTGGTTGTGTGGATAGGTTTGTGTGTATCTGCAGAAAGACAGAGACAGAGAAAAAAAACGAATTTTGGAGAGGGAGAATTTTGACAGAGAAATAAAGATATGAATATAAATATGGAAACAATGAGGGAAAAGCAGAAACTTGGAAACAGGTTACTATATGTGAATTAGAAGTTATAGTATGGGTGAATATTAAAATAAATGAGGAATGAACTTAATAAAAGAGTGTTGTGGTCCCCGGAGAGATAGCACAGCGGCATTTGCCTTGCAAGCAGCCGATCCAGGACCAAAGGTGGTTGGTTCGAATCCCAGTGTCCCATATGGTCCCCTGTGCCTGCCAGGAGCTATTTCTGAGCAGACAGCCAGGAATAAACCCTGAGCACCGCCGGGTGTGACCCAAAAAACCAAAAAAAAAAAAAGAGTGTTGTAACCATGGTGCATAAGTAAATAAGTAAATAAGTAAGTAAATAAAATAAAAGGCAAATAAAGAGAAAAGAATGGCTGTATCTAAATTTATATTTATAGCTCTATACCTTGGAATTGAATTCTGGGCTTTGTGAATGAATTTCTCAGTGAATTCTTTTGGATTAATTTTCTTGTGCATGATAAAATAAAACTTTTTAACTCTGAAAGTAGTTCTCACTGAAAATAAAGTATTCATTTAAATTAAGAAGTTCTTGACTTCTAGAATATGTCCAGTTCCCACAAATTTGTAATCCATGATAATTAGCATGGCCTTTTGAAAATTAAAATTCCTAAGCTATGTCAGAAAACTAAGTAGATAGAAATTTACAGTGAATTATTCAAGAGATTCACATCATCACATTAACACATGGCTTAGCTCTATTATGACAGTGAAAAGCCTGACATAAAAGGCATATAAAGCAATAAGGAAGGATATCCTGGATATATACAGCACTAGAAAGATCAACAAAAGCAAACATAAAATCCTTATCAAAAATGGGAAGAGAAAATGAACAGACACTACTTTGAGGAAGTACAATATATGATCAACAGATGCATGAAAATTGTTCATTGTTACTTACTATTTGATAAATCCAAATCTAGATGACATTGAGGTATCATCTTATACCAGTGAGCACAGCACATATGAAAAACACTGGGAACAATCTGTGTTGGCAGGGATGTGATGAAAAACGTAAACCCTATCCACTGCTAGTGTGAATGCTGCCTGGTTACACCTTATGAGAAACATTATCGAGGGTTCTGAGTAAACTCAGAAATGAGCTGCCACATGTTCCAGCAGTTCCACTTTAGGACCTCTCTCCTAAGGACAGAAAAAAACATATATTCAAATGGACATATGCACATCAATGTTCAATGCATCATTTAGTACGTTTGCTAAGATTTGAATCTTAGCAATGCATCATTTGGTACGTTTGCTAAGAATCAACCTAGATGTTCGACAACGTGAAGATCTTGTACAGGGATCAAAATCATGAAGCTCATGAAGATGTTGTTTCAATACACAAGGGAATACGACTGGGGTGGATAGAATGATGAAATCATAAAGTTCCCTGCAATATGGATGGAACTGAAGGGCAGCATGTTAAATGAATTAAGTCAGAAAAAGTCTAAAGAGAATATGATGTTACGGGGCCAGGCGGTGGCGCTGGAGGTAAGGTGCCTGCGCTAACCTAGGATGGACCACGGTTCTATCCCCCAGTTCCCCATATGGTCCCCCGTGCCTGCCAGGAGCGACTTCTGAGCGAATAGCCAGGAGTAACCCCTGAGCGTTACCGGGTGTGGCCCAAAAACCAAAAAAAAAAAAAAAGAATATGATATTACTTATATGTGTATTTAGAAATACTTATTGAAGAAATGTAGTTATGTCTATGGTAAAGGATGGTTACTTGTATCTCCTTGGCACGCAATATAGGTAGGACAATAATAGGGGTAGGTGTTAAGGGGACACAGGAATGTAGGTGAAATTAAGGAATGACAGAGCTAATTATGTAAATAAGAGTCAAAATCACTGATAGATAGAATTAATTTTAATTATTATTCTTTTATTTTATAGTTTGGATGACATTATAATGCTGTTCATGTTTACTAATGTCATTGTCAAATGACTGCATCCCACACTACCAAATTGAACAAATCTTTCCTATTATTAAAAAATATTTACATAACTCTAAAAAAATACATATTACCTCCAGACACATCCTTCAAAGAGAATATACAGATTTTGCCAAGGAAGCCCTAGATTTTTTTAAAGTGCTATATTTAAGCACTGTGATTTCAAAATTGTTCATTTTGGGGTTTAAGTCATACAGTGTACACGTCCTTTACCAGTTCATCCTTCTGATCACCATCACACATGTCTTCTGTTTTCCTTTCACCTCCACCCCTCACCCCTGCCTAACTGTATGGCAGGCAAATTGCTTCT
>PVKC010001203.1:9533-21270 GCA_004027635.1 Crocidura indochinensis | reverse complement strand
TCTACACATACTGTTCTTTTTTTTATGAACTTTCTACCCTAAAAGAATTCTAGATTTAATTGTTATAAGAACAATGCATTTATCTCAGTATAGAGAATCTTTATTTCTTAGTTATATTTCAGTAAATGGTTATATATATATATATATATATATATATATATATATATATATATATATATATTTAAAATTACAATTCTTTTTGTTTGAATAGCCCCGCTACTGTCTCCACTTAAGCTGGTAACTGAAGTTGTAGGAAAAATGGAACATGTGAAAATGGCAGATAATTTAGGGAGAAACAATGAATTTCAGGAGCAATATAAGTAAATCAGATTAAATTAGATGCATAATCTAGAACTCAGGATGTGATTGAAACTAAATAAGTAAACATGTGCCCTACAAAATAAATTAGAGTTCCAATGGGACAAATTTAAAAAAGAGGGAAAAAGAGAAAAGAATATTGATAGAGTGAAATATATACTGGTGAAGGGTAGTGTGTGGCTGAAATGGTAGATCAATTTTGTACCTATGGTGCTTTTATAAAGTAATTATTAAAAAATGAACTGGTATTAGGAACAAGTGAATCAGTTGACATATTAAGTAAAGAAAAAGAAAGTCAAGTGCATATATACCTCTTCACTTTTATCCTACTCAGTTCTTCCCTATAGCTAATTTCAATTCTTTTGATTTTCTATAGCTGATATACCTCAAAATAGGTCTGGATATTTAAAACAATCTGCTGCCCAGACTCCATGCTAGATTAATTTAAACTTTGGTATTTTATAAAATCTCCCCTGGAGATGATTGTAATAGCTAGCTAGAAAGAAGAGCACTGCATTTCATTATCACTGGCATCTTTCCCTCTCTTCTCCTTATACAGTCCCTTAAGAACTAATAGTTTTTGGTA
This sequence comes from Crocidura indochinensis, assembly GCA_004027635.1. Classification (NCBI taxonomy): domain Eukaryota; kingdom Metazoa; phylum Chordata; class Mammalia; order Eulipotyphla; family Soricidae; genus Crocidura; species Crocidura indochinensis. The sequence goes on along the minus strand of PVKC010001203.1, from coordinate 20,366 downwards.
AGGATGTGCAGAATAAACTTGACTACAAACCTATGCTATTACTGAGTTGAAACTTCTTGGGGTGTAAGCAAGTAACCAAGATTTGGAGAAATACCCCCAAAATAGAATTTTTATGCAAAGATAGAGAAAAGAGAAAAGAACCCAGCAGATTGTAGGTTACCATAGTTGAGGAGTGTTGGACAGTCCGTGAGAATATAAAATGCCACTTTATAACTGCAGTATATTTCTAGATCTTCTAGTTATATTTGCTGTGACTTTAGACATAATGTCAGTAGATGTCTCTGATTATTGTAAAGAGGAGGAATGTAATTTGAGCTACATCTACTTCACAGATCCAATGTGAGATTCAATAGAAATTTATAGTTATGAGTGTCCATTTGATAATTCTTTAAGTCTGATATGCTTGATATGTGTAGAAATTGTTGTTTTTATTATTCATAAAGCCAACAAATAGACATTTTGTCAGGACAAAAAGCACAGATGAATCAATAGAGTATTATAAGAGCTTCTAATCATCAAATTCAATAGAAATGTGAGGAACAGACTTTCATTGTAAGAACTTTTCCCACAAAGGTTATATGCTTTGTCAATGTGAAAGAGGGTCACAGGCATATTGGACATTATATAATTTGGACTGACTTCATTACTGTCATGGAAATTATGAGAAAGAAATTCATCACTAACTTACTGTGAACACATACATCTTCCACATATACTTGCATTTTTATGTACATGCATATACTTACAAGGGAAATAATTGAAGAGTATCATTGAATTAATTTATTTGTCCAGCACATCTTTATTGAAGACATGTTATGTGTCATATAACAGCAAAATAGAAACATGTTATCCTATAATGGACTTTTTTTTCTAAAGTAGATGGTGGAACATACTATAATTCCAGTGACAATACATTTCTATTTAAAAAAGTGGATGGGACCCAGGGGTCAAGTGGTCTCAAGAACATTGAGTGGAAAGAAAAAAGAGGTCAAATCTAAATACCCAAGACAACAGAATCAAGTGATTCAAACTATAACAAGCTAAACACAAAATGTACCTGTTACACTAGTAATGCAGGGGGCTAGGGGTGGGTGGTGTGAGATGCATGCGAGGAACTATGGTGGAAGGAGATAATGCACTTGTGGTGGGAATGGCCCTAATTTACTGTCACTAAACAACTGAAACACAAATATGAAAGACTTGTAATTCACAGTGGCTTCAATAATAAAAAATTAAAAATATAGAAAAATGAAGATAGGAGAAATAGTATAGTATAGTAGGTAGGGCATTTGCCTCGTGTGCAGCTGACCTGGGTTTATCTGCAGCAGGCCATCTGGTCCTTGAGCGCATCTGGACTAATTCCTGAGCAGATTGCCAGGAGAAAGAACTGAGCACTGTTCATTTCAACACTACAGGGTGTAACTCCAAAACAAAACAAAACAAAACAAAACTGAAAAATACAGCCAGGACTGGACAACATAAAATGAGACTAAAAGATATGTAAGGATATGCTGTAGAATTTTATTATATGTTGTTTTAATTTTCAAAGTTCTATAGGTGTAATATCTAAACCATAGCTATTAATTTATTTTGATGAAAGGAAAATAAGGCTCAGAGAGCTCGATATACTTCCCTGTGTTACATAGGGATTCTTTATGTGTCAAAGCTATAATTGTGACCCAGATCTGCTGGAGATTTTACTTTTATAAATTTATGAATATATTTAAAATTTCCAATACTATATTTGTAGATTTTATTTTAAATAATATTGTTTATCAAGCCATTGATGTTATGGTTTCATGGATAAATCTTTCCAGAATCACACTGTCCACCCTAGTGTCTGTGTATATCCACCATTGTACTAGTGCCTTACTATTTTAATCCCCCCCATAATGCATGTCCCAAGCTCCAGTTTCTGTTGCTTGCACATTTGTTATTATATGAGAGATTGTTCTGTCTGCCTTTGTCTTTCTGACTATATTACTCAGAATTATACTATCCAAGATCAATCAACATAGAGACAAATTCCATAGTTTCATCTTTTTTTTTTTGGATTTTGGGGCCTAACCTGGTGACGTTCAGGAGTTACTCCTGGCTATGCCTCAGAAATCGCTCCTGTCTTGAGGGACTATATGGGACTCTGGAAGATCAAACTGCGGTTCATCCTAGGTCAGCCACGTGCAAGACAAATGCCCTTCTGCTATTCCACCACTCAGGCCCCATCCTCTTTTCTTTTGTTTTTCTATATGTACATCATATTTTTATTATTTTTAAAAAACTTTTCATTTAACCACCTTGTTTACAAGGCTGTTTATAATACAGTTTTTTTTTTGGGTGCCGGAGCATAGCACTTTAAGTAGGGCACTTATATTTCATGTGGCCAACCCAAGTTCTATACCTGGCATTCCACATCGTTCCCTGAACCCGCCAGGGGTTCAGGAATAATTCCTGAACATAGATCTAGGAATAAGCAACCCATGAGCTTTTCCAGATGTGACTTTAAAACTAAACACACACAGTTTTTTTTTTACAGATAAAGTTGTTCATTATTGAGTTACAGCCATAAAATGTACACCAACCTTCACGAGTAAGCATTCCACCACCAATGTCCCAGATTCTCTTTCACACTCCCTGATTTTCATCATTTCTTATGTACCATAATATCTTTATCCAGTCATCTGTTTTTGGACATTGAGTGTTTCCAGACTTTGGCTGTTATGAATAGTGCAGAAATGTACATAGGAATGCAAATGTCTTCTATGAATACAGTTTATGGGCCTTTGAGGTAGAAGTCAAGTTGAATTTCTGGATCATCCGACAGCTCATTTCCTAATTATTTTTTAACTATCTATATTGGGTTTTTTTTTTTGGACTAGTTAACATTTCCAGCAACAGTGAAAGGGATCCCTTTACAGACACACCCACACCAACACAGGTTGTTTTTGTTCTTTAATATGTGTGCCAGACTCAGTCTTCATGATGTAAAATGACATCTGATTGCTCTTTCAATTTGTGTTTCCATGATGACAAATGATGCAGAACAATTTTTCATATATCATTTTGCCATCTTTCTTCCTTGAGGAAATTTCTGCTTATCTCTCTTCCCTTTATTGATTGAGGTGGTGGTTTCATTTTTGTAAAATTCTATCAGTACTTTATCTTGAATACATTAACCCTTTGTCTAATTATGCTCTCAAAGTCTTTGGTGTATCTTTTTACTATGCTCATGATTTGCTTTGTATTTCAGAAGCTTTTTAGTTTAATATAGTCTCATTTGGTTCTGTTTGCTTGGAAAATGGCATTTAGTCATTGAAAACATTTCTAGATTCAATGTCATTCAGTGCATTACATGTTTTTCTAAATATAACCATGCATTCAAGTTTGATATTTATATCTTTAATTTATGTTTATTTGACTTTGGTTCATGGTATAAGAAATAGGTATTCATTCATATTCTCTCATGTTACTGACCAGTTTTTCCAACACATTCTTTGTTTCATTTTATATGCTTTGCTCTTTTTTTTTAATAAAATCACCATGAGTGGGGGCCCGGGAGATAGCATGGAGGTAAGGCGTTTGTCTTTCATGCAAAAGGTCATCAGTTCGAATCCCGGTACCCCATATGGTCCCCGTGCCTGTCAGGAGCAATTTCTGAGCATGGAGCCAGGAGTAACCCCTGAAGCGCTGCCGGGTGTGACCCAAAAACCAAAAAAAATCACCATGAGATATAGCCAAAAAATGATGCTGTTGAATTTCAGTCAGTTATACAATGTTTCTAAGACTCATTCCTTCACTATAGTTCATTTGCGACCAATGTTCCTATTTTCCCTGTAACCCCAACCAGTCTGCTTCTATGACACACTCTTCTTCTTCTTCTTCTTCTTCTTCTTCTTCTTCTTCTTCTTCTTCTTCTTCTTCTTCTTCTTCTTCTTCTTCTTCTTCTTCTTCTTCTTCTTCTTCTTCTTCTTCTTCTTCTTCTCCTTCTCCTCCTTCTTCTTCTAATCCTCCTCTTCTTCTTCCTCCTCCTCCCTTCTTCCTCCCCAACTTTTATTCTTCTTCCCCTTCTTTTTCCTCTTCCTCCTTCTTTCTTCCTCTACTTCTTCCCCTTTTTCTTTTAGGCACAGTGGTTTACTATACTATTAAGAAAAGAATATCATGCATATCACTTTACTTCCTTTCAATTTTTTTCTTCCTCTTCTTATGGCCCACATCCGGTGGCACTCAGGGGTTACTCCTGGCTCTGCACTCAGACATTACTCCTGGCAGGCTTGTGGGACCATATGGAATATTGGGGATCAAACCCAGTTTGGCCGCATTTAAAGCAAATGCCATTGTGCTATTTCTTTAACCTCATTTTATTTCCTTTGAGCACCCTGTTATTGTCCAGAGTGATCATTTCCAACTATCATTGATTATTATAACATGTTTATTTTGTAGGTTATCACATTACTGTTCAAGTTTATTGTTCTAGGAAAGATTTGATAATTTATCAGGTTTTCTACATGTATTAACTTGTCATCTGTAAATAGTAATAGTAGTGCTTCATTTCCTATCTGCAAGCCCTTAATATCTCATCTTGCCTAATGTTGTTTCAAGAGTTTTTCAGTACTTTTAGAATAGTAATATTTATTGCTCAGTATATTCAATATACTGCCAAATAATTTATTGAATAGCATCTACCTCTTCAAGTATGTTGAATAGTATATTGGACGGTGTAAGCAACCTTGTCTTGTAGATGATCTTAAAGGGAGAGCTTTCAGTCTTACACCATTGAATATGTTTGCTGCAAGCTTATGACAAATGGCATACATTATGTAAAAGAAAGTTGCTTCAACCCACATTTTATTAAGTTTTATTTAAAAAATATAAATTGGAATTAGATCTCATACTATACTTTCTCTGCATCTAGGGATATAATCATATAACATTTGTTTTTCCTTGTATAGACAAAGTATATTATTTTGATTGGCTTGCATATACCAAATTATTCTTGCATCCTGAAATGAATCCTACTTAATCCTGACATTTGTTCTTTTTGATGTGTTGGTGTAGCAATTTAAAATATTTTGTTGGGAATTTTTCATCTATGTTCATCAGCTATAAAGGTTTAGCATTTGCCATTTTTGGTGTGCTCTTTGTCTGCTTCTGGCATTAGGGTAAATCTTGCCTCAGAAACAAAGTACTCCTATTTCTTCAACTTCTTTCTTCAGTCCCTACCCTCTTCAACTCAGGCAACATTAGTTCTCTTTTTATTGCCCCAAATAATAACAGATATCTACTGATCTATTTTTACTTTGTTCTTTTTTTATTTTTATTTATTTATTTATTTATTTTTTGGTTTTTGGGTCACAGCTGGCAGTGCTCAGGGGTTACTCCTGGCTCCATGCTCAGAAATTGCTCCTGGCAATCACGGGGGACCGTATGGGGCACCGGAATTCGAACCGATGACCTTTTGCATGAAAGGCAAACGCCTTACCTCCATGCTATCTCCCGGGCCCTACTTTGTTCTTTTTATTTGTAATTTTCTAATTACATTGTTGTAATTATCTAATGTTTGCCATTTCCCTCTCATTAATATCATTTTGTATAATATCCTCAAATTTATTACATTTACACATACGTTACAAAGTAAAAAATATCTATCTCACTCTTTTGTGTATTTCTTAGGACCTCTTCAAATATTTGAATAATAACTTTCTGTATGCTTCAAATATCTGAATAATAACTTTCTGTATGCCTCTGTCATATTTTTTATTCAATAATTTGTTTCAGGGCAGTTGGGTTGTTTCTATATCTAGGGTGATGTAAATAGTGCTGCAGTCAACATTGGGATACTGTTTTTGTATTAATGTTTTCATATTCTTCAACTAAATATCAGAAGTGGTATTGCTAGATGATATGGTAACTAATTTTAGCCTTAAGGATGCTTCATTCTGCTTTCCAAATATAACTCCACCAAATTTCTTTGCCATCAGTGATTTCTTTTCCCCCCACCCTTGCAAACACATATTTGTTTCCAGTCACTTTTTTATATAGCCAATCATATATGTGAGGTGTGGTATCTTATTGTAATTTTGAAAAGAGTACCCTTGTAATCAGAATAATGAACACCTTTTCATATATCTGCTGGTCAAGAATATGTCTTTTATGGAGAAGCCTGCAGAAATGCAGCCCACTTTTTATCTAAGTGAGTTTTTTTAAATTTTGTTAAGTTCTTTACACACCTTGGATAGTAACCCTTTGCATGTAGATGATGTGCAAACACTTTCCATTTGAAGCCTGATTTTTGTTCAATTAGTCAATTAATTAGTCATATTTTTGGGATATACCAGGAGCATTCAGAGGTTATTCCCGGCACTGTGCTCAGAAATGCTCTGGCAGGCTCGGAGGAACCATATGGGATGCTGGGAATTGAACACAGGTTAGTCCTGGATCAGCATCTTTCCTCCATGCAATCACTCTTGACTCTTTTGTTTTGTTTAATACAAAAATGTTTGCAATTTAATTTAGTCTTGTTTGTCTTTTTTCTTCATTTCCTTTATTGGAGTCAAATATACAAAGAATGATACCATTTTTATATCTGTTTCTCATCAATAATATTTTATATGTACTGTTTACATTTGAGGTTTCTATTCAGGTTTTTATTCCATGTTGAGCCTGTTTTATATAGAAGTGTAATCCAATTTGTTCTTCTATGTATGGTTGATAAAATTTCCTAATTTATTCGCTGAAAATATTTTCTTTTCTCAGTTACAGTCATGATTTCTCTGTCATCTTTGCATTTATGTTGGAGCTTTCAATTCTGTTACGTAGATGCATATGTCTATTACATTATTATATATTTTAATTACTTATATTATATCATATAATTGAAATGATACTTTCCACTTTTCTTTCACCACTGTCTCCAGTTTAGGATTTTCATATCTATTACAGATCTTTAAGGTTTCCACGTGAACAATAACAGTTTTATTCTATTTACTTAAAAAGTAGCAGTGGACTTTGTATAAGGATAACTTAAATCTCTATATTGCTTTGGTAAAATTGGTATTTTTACTATATTCCTCATGTTGTACACGTAGTATATTTCCATCTATTAGAATCAGACTTTATATCTTTTACAAATTCATTAGATAGTATAATTTATTTTAAAGTTTGATTTTAGATGCAATTATAAATGTTATATATATATAGGATTTTTCTTGTTTATTATCAGAATATAATAATTTTCTATTCTGTTTGTATAGCTAGTCATTTTATATGATAATTTATTATTGTATAACTTTTTTTTACTAAATTTCTTAGTTTTTTCCTAATAGGAATGTCATATGAACTATAGTTATGAAGTTTTCTATTATTCTTCAGTTGAAATTCTTCTGATTTATTGCAATCTAATTAGTTTTTTGATACACATAATAATAAATTAAATAATATTTGTGATAGTGGACAGACCCCTTCTTTCTAATACATGTGACCTACCCTTTCTATTTCAAAGAATAATGCTGGGTTTTATTGGAAATTTATATCTGTGGGCCGGAGTGGTGACACAGCGATAGAGTATTTGCCTTACACGTAGCTGACCTAGAAATGATCGCAGTTCGATCTCCTGGCAACACATATGGTCCCCCAAGCCAAGAGCGATTTCTGAGCACATAGCACATAACCACTGAGTGTCATCGGGTGTAACCCCAAAACCAAAAAAAAAAGAAAGAAAGAAAGAAAGAAAGAGAGGGAGAAAGAAAGAAAGAAAGAAAGAAAGAAAGAAAGAAAGAAAGAAAGAAAGAAAGAAATAAAAAAGAAAAAGAAAGAAAGAAATATCTGTGATAAACACACTACATATGTGCATATATATATATGAGATATAATACAATAGTAGTTCTTTTTTGTTTGTTTTTGGGTCACACCTGGCAGCGCTCAGGGGTTACTCCTGTCTCTATGCTCAGATATCGCCCCTGGCAGGCACAGGGGACCATATGGGATGCCAGGATTCGAACCACAGTCGTCCTTCTGCATGAAAGGCAAACGCCTTATTTCCTTGCTGTCTCTCTGGCCCCAGTAGTTCTTATTTTATTAAAATACTGGATAATATAACATACTTGGGCTTGCCTCTCATGTCCATACGATACACTCACTGGTTTTGATTTTCCTTAGTCTTTACTGATCATAGACTAAAACCTGATTCACATTACTCTGTTATATTATTCATATTGCCTATAAAATACTTGAAATTATGATTCACTAGAATATATAATTTGGAATCCCCTTTCAATTAGAACCTTATGACTCAGAGATAGGAATTCAACTATAAGCTTTGCTTTTATTGTTACATTTTACTTACTTATATGACCTCCTTAGCTATAGTTCTTTAATAATTTGTTTCCCCTTTCCTTAATTTTACAGATTAGCAGCCAGATGAATGGTAATATACACAGAACATGTGTGTCTTTTTCTTATAGAAACATAATCTAAAGAGTGTTTGCTCCTGTAAAAATGTAAACATGCTAAACATATTAGAAGTCTAATGTATGCATATAAAATATAGAAAACATAATTAACATGTTCATAGCGGTATTTAAATCTTGCTAATGTTAAGCATGCGAGCCTGTTTCGAAATCCATGTTTTAGTTTAGTTTATAATTCATGATATCCTTTAAAATCCAAATAATTTATTAAGATAATATTGGTGAGTAGAGGGGAGTTAACGATAATACTGAAGTTGTAGGAAAAGATTCTCTTTGTGAAAATCGTTCAAAGCATAATTCTTAAGCACAGCATTATTAAAATGGATTTCTATAATATAAGAGTTTTTATTAGTATTCTGTAATATAAGGGACCCTATTGCAACATTATATTAAGTTCCATTTCTCCATATTTGTAAGTTTTACACCATTGATTTTATATAAGTAAACAATGGAATCTCTGCTAGATTCAAAGTGAATTCCAGTTGTTTAACGGCACGGGTAAAAGTCATTTTGTCTGCTCGCAGACCCAATTGACTATCCACATGCTCATCTTGCAAGTTATGCTGAAGTACAATAGTTTCTATCATCAAAATATGCAGCTTCTGAGGCCAGAGTGATAGCACAACGCAGAGCTCTTATCTTGCATGTGGCTGACCCGATTTCAATTCAAGGATCCCACATGTTCCATACTTCCCCCAGCAAGGCCAGGAGTTATTGTTCACTGTAGAGCCAGGAATAACCCCCTGAGTACCACAGGATGTGGCCCAAACACACACACACACCCAAAAACGAATGTTCAGCTTGTTTGGTGCTACATACTCTTGATACTTGATTGATTTTACGGAATGGGGTAGCTGCAAGTAGAATCACCCCCTCTTTTTTTTTTTTTTTTTTGGTCCCAGCCACAAATTAGGTGACCTGATACAATGCCCGAAATTTTCAACTTTGGAGAGTCATTTCTTTAGGTAAAGTTACTGCCCCCATCTGGAGATTAAAATGGCTTAGAAAAAGTTAAACCTTTGTCTCAAATATAACATTATTGTCTTTATTGATAGCAGAAAATTGTTCATTGATTTGTATGTCACAGTATCATGGATATCATAAAAAGATTCACTGAATAGCTCATATCTAGGATGGAGCTCTTTGGTAGAAAATGTTGAACAACACATTGTTAGGGCTGAAAGATTGGAAATAGAATTAAAAGAGCATAAAAATGGAGTGATGAAAGTGAAAAGGTTAAGTTTCACCTATCAAACCACTTCCTTTCTTAGGTTAACCCTCATGTTATATGTTACTTATGAATATAAGAGAATAAGCCTTTAAAATGTATGAAGTCTCAAGGAATGGGGTGTTTAACTGATTTATCCCTCTATCAAAAGTAAAATACTCTTATTTGTTAGGGAAAATTTTAATGCTATTATCATTAATTTATATAGAATAATTTTAGCACTCCCACATGTAAGAAATAGCTTACTAAATCTTACCAAGTAGAAATTTTCTACTTTTACATAGTCGGTGCAAAGTGTAACTAAAAGCTTTTGTTAATTTAGATTGAAATATCCTATAAAAAACAGATGCCAGTTAAGTTGCAAATTACTGTGAAGTGGCAGATAAGGGGTAGAAAGTCAATTTAAAAATTAAATAAGGAAATGGAAAGAACAAATAACACAGAAGAATTAATGCCCTTTCATTTTTGAATTGACTTTTCCCCATTATCCATTCTCCTCTACTAATTTGAACACATACTGTTATCTCCATTTTAAAATATTGTATTCATTTTCTATTGCTACTGTAAATTACCTTAAACTCAGTGGTTTAAACAACAGGAATCTGTTCTCTTACAATATTGGAAGGCAGATGTTTGAAATGAGTCTCAAATCATAGTGTTGGCAGGGCCATGTGACTTTTCAGAGCCTTGGGGTTAAATATGTTTTATTGTCTTTTACAGTGCAAAGAGCCAACCCACATTAGTTGGGTCACAGCTACATTGTTTTGCCTTTAGAACCAAAAAAATATGTTATGACATTTTGATCCGCAGTTTCTCACCACATATTCCTTTGATTCTATTTCCACCTTTAATCTCTTTTTTTTGTCTCTCCTTTTTTAGTCTTTTCAGGTAACACTGATTTACAAGAGTGTTTATATATTTGAGATGCACTATTACCACATCTTTTCCACTACAAAACAGAAAAGTTGTCAACATTCCTGCAGCACTGTATAGGATCTTACCTTCTCAGTCCCTCCCTCTGTGTCCCCATATTTACCCCAGTTCTATTGTCAAAGTACAGGTTTTATTTTCCATTAGCCATTATCTACACCCTTACTTTGTTATTTTTATATAATTTATAAATGAGATCATTCAGTATTCATC